>VXBP01005290.1:500432-712169 GCA_013400115.1 Rhinopomastus cyanomelas
AGATGCAAGACTCTGCACTTACCTTGTTATACCTCATTCAATTTTTCACAGCCCAGCTCTCCAGCCTGTCCAGATTACGCTGAATGGCAGCACAGTCTGTTGGGGTGTCCGCAACACCACCCAGCTTTGTGTCATCAACAAACTTGCTGACAGTGCATACCAATCCCTCATCTAAGTCATCAATGAATAGATTGAACAGGACCGGGCCCAGCACCGATCTCTGGGGCACTCCACTAGATACAGGCCTCCAACTAGATTCGGTTTAATATCAAGACAGCCCCTAGAAGTATAGACAGAGGCAAAGCAAGTGTTGAGTATCTCTGCCTTCTCTGCATCCTCTGTCTCCAGGGCACCAACCTCATTCGGCAGGGGGCCTACGTTGCCTCTAGTGTTAGTTTTACCTGCTCTGTATGTCTGAATGGTGCAACACATGATTTTGCACTTATTGGGTGTTTCCCACATTACTGCTGAACTCACAACACCCATGTTACGCACCGACACACCCAACTCTCCAACCTGGTGCTCCGGGACAAATACAACAATCTCATCCTCATCTCATGCTTCTGACATGGCCCATCTCTGGCAACCTACTGCTGAGTTCTTGGATTGACAACATGTACTCCATTATCTTTATTTTTAGGCAAAAAATTGTGAATTAGACTAATTTATGAACAAGTTGGGCATTTAGACACTCAACATCTACATGGATTTTGTTGCAAGTCAGAGGCATCTTTGCAGATGCAAACCCAAGACAAGATCTGTGTGCCAGCAGCCATGGGTCAATATGTCCCTTGCCCACACCCATTCCTTATGGAATTAGGTGCTTAATTGTATAGCCTTGGGCTATTGCTTCTCCCAAAAGTTAGTCCACACAACCAAGAGCCTAAGATCCTGAGTAGGAAATACTTCGCATTTACCTGCTTTTGTTGTGGCCACACATCTGCAAGGACGTGTGGTGAGCAAAGTGGCGGCAACCTTGGTGGGTCTGTGGACATTTATTGTGAAGAGCAGCTGGGGAACAATCCCAGTAATTGCTGTGGGCCGATGGATGTGTTTCTAATGAGTCTTGGTGCAGAGGGACTTATTTAGCGTGTCTGCATTATTTACACAGGACACCACTATCAGTGAAAGGCCTTATTATCTTCTCTGTGTTTGTTTCCATATCTTTCAGTTTAGCAACTCTTACATTCAGTGCAGGGTTGTTTGTTGGGTTTTTTAAAGTTTTATAGCTTGATTCCACTTTAGTGATATTATCATGGAGCAAATAAAAGTGTTTTCCTTCTACATCTGGTCAAGGAAGGATTTTGCTGGGTACACGAGTCGTAGTTGTGAAAATGCCTCTGAGTGGATATAAAAAGCTGTGGGAAGCAATTGAGTTTACTGTTGCCTTATGGACTGTCATTAATTAGGAAATAAAGCAAACTGCATTTTATATCACTTGTAATCAAAATGTTATGGTCTTAATGTGAAGTGCAGAGCTTGAAAACAGAATCTGTTCTTGTATAGATGAGAAGAAAAGGGTGTGGATCTTCTTTGAGTTTTAAAATTCATGGTCCAGATTTTCACAGCAACAGCATAAGAGAGACTCCTGTCCAGTGAGGCAGGGTAAGGGCAGGGTGACTGCACCTTGAAGCTACCTGGATAACCAAATGCCTGCTAAGATTTATCCCACCTCTGCAGCATGGCAGTAACTCTGGTAACTGGCTGAGCTGCAGCTCCTAATCCAACTCCCGTTCCTGGGTACCACAAAACACTCATCTTCCTCTGCTTTAGATTAAACAGACATTTTTGCCCCCTATTTGTATTTTCATAGAGTTCAGGGTTTTCCTGATCCCCTCTCCTGCCTCCCAGTTCAAAACACGAAAGGAGGGAAAAAAAAGAATAATATAAGAAACACAAACTAAATACTTTAAAAGAAAAAAAANTGCAGCTCCTAATCCAACTCCCGTTCCTGGGTACCACAAAACACTCATCTTCCTCTGCTTTAGATTAAACAGACATTTTTGCCCCCTATTTGTATTTTCATAGAGTTCAGGGTTTTCCTGATCCCCTCTCCTGCCTCCCAGTTCAAAACACGAAAGGAGGGAAAAAAAAGAATAATATAAGAAACACAAACTAAATACTTTAAAAGAAAAAAAAAGGCATAAAAAAAAAGCATTTCATCAGCAACCCCCTTTTTTTTTTTCCACAACCTTTAACACTAGGTGCCTTTGTCAAGTCCATTAGGACCATATCTGCACTTTCCGGAGTCTGAATGCTTTCATATATTTGGCTCCATATGAACAAACTGGTGGAGCAAACATATTAGTAGATCATTTGCCATGTACATGATTCAGATACCCAGACATGTACAAAACCCAGGCAGGGATTAACCAAGTCTGACAGCGCTGAAGTGACTCCAGTTCTGTGTATGTATAAGCGATAATGAACCAAAAGGCCCTGTTTGCCTTCAAATAACACACTCAATGATTAATTAGATGGAGGGCATGAGTAATAATCACAATATTATATGCTTGACCATAATGGAACACTGCTCTCTTCTTGCTTTGTTCCTCTAATCTCCGAGAAGCAAATATCCACAGGGTGTTACCGACAGAGCTGGAGGCAGATTGCAGTTGCTCAGTTTATAAGCAGCACTTCTTTACCCATTGTGATTTTATACCCTCGGGACACACAGAAAAACTCTTTAGGGTTGCTAAAGGATTAAAGGGATCTGCAGGGGAAAAAAAAAGAAAGCAAAGGACTATAGTCATAGATTACAGACTTGAACATGTTCCCATTAAATTCAGCTGCAAAGTTTTCTTTGATTCAAAGTTGGATCCCGCATGTTTTATCGTCAAGATACTCTTCGGTAAAAATCACGTAGTTTGTCACAGCAATACATACCAAAACCACAACGGTTGCTCAATCCCCTATTTCCTGTTTATTCATCCACTTCTGATGTTAAAGGAAATCTGCTCTTTTGAACATTTACCCAAAGCAGCCCTTCTGGTAGAGGGGTCTCCACCCATGAAGATGCTCATGGTGGGGTCAAGTATGAGTTGGGACCCAAGGCGAGAGCTGGCCTCTTACTGAGCCTCTTGCTCACAGATGGAGTCAGCAGAGGGAGCAGCAGCCTCGACTTGCTCATGTCCTCCTGTCCCTCTGAGAAGCAGGGTGGACAGCAGGTTTCCAGCACAAACTGAGGAGCATAAGGTAAAGTCAGGATCCACATTGTGCATTGCTCCACAGCCCATCCAACCAGGCAGAAGCTGCTTGATTCTGCTTCCAGCTGCCACACTTGTTTTTCTTAAAGGAACAAACCCCAATTTACATATCAACTATATATAGCTTTGCCATTCTCCACATTTAAAAATATTATAGGAGAATTCCTGTCTGTGTCTATTTTTAGGCGCTATTGTCCACGATGACATTTTGGTGTCCATCACTGACTGGGATGCCTGGGGATCTGGCAGAGGGTTTTTCAGTAGGAAGTGGCCAAGAAACACAAGCTGGCATACATTTCTGCATTTTAATTCATTAAGTAGAGCTCAGCCCAAGGGAAGCCAGTGTACTTCCTCAAGTGCCACTTTATCTTCTCCCCCAGGGACCCTAGGGTTTGGAGGGAGTGAGAAGGTGACTGCTCTGCCTGCGTGGGAACCAGCCCCAGACAATGGAGTTTTCCAAAGTGTGTTTGTTTTTTGCCACTGTATTTTTCTCCTTCGAATGACTTCCACCTCTCTTTCTTCAGAGATGAACTGGTTTGGGGGGTGCACTCTGCAAGCAGGACACGTTCAAGTGGAAGCAGCATTAAGGTTTGCAGTCCCCAGAGTATTTCTGCGTCAGCAACATTGGTTTCTGGTGGAAATTTTTATCTAGGATTGCAAAAGGGCTTTCTCATTCATTCAAAGGAAGCTGTTTCCACTGTGACCTCTTGGTCCAGCTCTGCCCTTGAAGTACCACGTTTGCCATCGATGGATGGTACAAATGGAGATGGGAGATAACCTCACAGGGTTTGCTAAGCTCTGGCTCACATCAGAAAGATCTGAGCAAGAAAAAGAGTGAAGGTGGTGCTCTAGCCCACCCTAGAAACACTACCTGGATAAGTCTGGGAAAACTGGTAACCGACTGGCAGCAAGTCCTTGCAATAGCACAGTAAACTGTGAAATGCAAAGGCAGACAGCTCTACCAGTGTGGCTCATGAACATTACCCCTTCTTCATCTACCTCTTCTCCATCCACAGCATCACATTCCCAAGGTCTGCCCAACCAGCCCCTTCCCCACGACGCAGCAGCGGAAGGACCTTGTAGCCCATAACCGCTCTCCTTGCCAGCCCTGAAATTGGCACACATGCACTCTTGTGACTGACCTCAGCAAAGTTGGAGTCTGATGCAGAAAGGAAAATATTCCCTTCACTTGACATACCTACGTGTTAAAATGAAACAGGCTCATACGGGGGGAAAGAGCTCTCATCCTTATCAGTGTGACATTGTGGAGTCTCACGATCATAATCCAATATTAGTGTGTGATAGGGATCCAGCTGGTGGTGCTGGGGGAGAGATTGGACCTTGCAAGTGACCTCTGCTTGGCTTGAGTCTGCCTTCACCTGCTGTGTGACCTCCCTCATGGCCCTTCTCCAACATGGGAATTTTTTACTTTGGAAGGGGAGAGGAAGGTCTGGCACCTTTCCACCTCAGTCACTGCCCTTCTGCAAAGTCCTCTGTAAGAGCGACCTGCCATCAGGAATAGCTGGGTCTCTCTGGATCTCATTCACACCCCAAAAGCTCCTTGAGCTTACAGCAGGAAGGGCTGTGGGAAAGCTAGGGAGATGCAAGGGGCTGAAAGGGATGCCTCTTCCCATCCATCTGCTCTCCAGATCTGGCCCTCTGCTCTGCCCTGGAGGCCACAAGCTCCTTAGGGTTCCTACTGTTTATCTTACACTTGCTCAATTACTCCAGTTTCAAGGACCTCTCCTTTTTAATGCCATATTCACAGGAAGTATGGGAGTGTGTTATCTGCAATTTATTCTGCTAATGCCCACTTCTGCCACAGCACAGCAGCTCTGGGGGGACAGGTCAGCATTTATGGTTATAGAAGGATGTATGGAGATGCAGATGGCTTTGTCACAAACACACACATCTCTGAGCTCATCCTGCTCCAGGACAGCTCTGAGCCACAGCTGGATTTACCCCTTCAACCCCCAAGATCCAAATCCAAGTTTGGAGGGTGGGTCCATTTCAAGTCACTGGACCAGTGTGATCCAGCTGCCCTTTCTCACCATGGAGGTAGCATACTGCTGCATAAAGCACAGACTGAGATATAACAGCATAAGAACAGAAGCTGAGTGTTTAAGGCAAAAAATATCAAACATTCATAATGCTAATAATAACTCACTGAACTGCAGTGAACCAGAAAGGATTTGCACTGACAGAAGCCTTTTGCCCCCGTTAATCCATTCAGAGGTTCAACCTGCACCCACCACCCAGACTCCAGGGTGTAGGTGACAGCAACCCTTGGCTAAAAGGTTACTGCAAGGAGCAGAGTTTGACCCACAACCCTGCTTCTGAACAGGGATGTTGGGCAGGAGTAGGCAGCATTCCTGGTCACCTTCTCCTCCATCATGGTGTGACTTGGTTGAGCACAAGCCCTATGAGGAGAGGCTGAGGGAGCTGGGATTGTTTAGCCTTGAGAAGAGGAGGCTCAGGGGAGACCTTATTGCTGTCTACAACTACCTGAGGGGTGGTTGTGGCCAGGAGGAGGTTGCTCTCTTCTCTCAGGCAGCCAGCACCAGAACAAGAGGACACAGCCACAAGCTGCGCCAGGGGAAATTTAGGCTTGAGGTGAGGAGAAAGTTCTTCACCGAGAGAGTCATTGGCCACTGGAATGGCCTGCCCAGGGAGGTGGTGGAGTCGCCAACTCTGGAGCTGTTCAAGGCAGGATTGGACGTGGCACTTGGTGCCATGGTCTAGCCTTGAGCTCTGTGGTGACAGGTTGGACTTGATAATCTATGAGGTCTCTTCCAACCTTTATAATACTGTGATACTGTGATACTGTGAGTTGTACAGAACTGAAGACCAGCAAGCTTCCACATCCAACTGGGACCCACAAGAGAAAATTTGCCCCTTCATCCTGCAGTCAAATCCCAGCCAGCAGGACCCAAAGGAACTCACACAGCTCCTTATCTTTTTGCTTGAAAAATAATAAATGGATATGAACCAAACAATGAGTTTAGGAACGTTAATGCAATGTACTATAGAGGGAGGGCTGCAGATGAGTCCTCTGGGCACATGCTGAGCCTTCTGCAAAGCCCTGCCCACAGCTGGCAGAGCCCAACCAGCCACATGTGCCTTTTCATATTTATCGCTCTATAATCACTCTGGCTCAAGGAAGGACATTTAACACATCAGTCATATTCCCATTACCGTAGAAATTCATTAGTGCAGTGGAAGGAGATCCTGGGAGAAACTCTCTTTAAGGAAAGGGGAGGAGAAACAGGCTGGGGAGTCTACAATGTTAATTCACTGGGGAACTGCTTTGTGTTTTAATTCAGGGCAAATTCAATCATGCTTGCCAACTATTTTAAGAAGAAAGCAATTACCTCAGGTGCTAACACACTGCGGAGACAAGCCTAACTAGGGCCTGACCTGAGTTACACCCCTAAACCCAAACCAGATTTGAGTTTATCCAAGCCAAGGGTAGGAGGAACAGGACAGCAAATGACACTGCTTACCCTGGCAGGCAGATAAAGCGTCCCCCATTGTGAGAGCTAAGCAGAGTATTAAAGTTGAGTGTGACAGTGACGATGCTAGAAACCCTCCTTTTGCCTCACACCCACTTGTAGCTCTGCCTGTTCCCCAAAACAGCAGCAGGGCCAGCAGCCTGTTCATTTGCACCCCAAACCAGATCAATGGGATGCACATGAAAAGTAAGGTTTATCCCTGGCCCTGCAAGCACCTCTGGCCCAGACTTCAGCAAGAGCCACACGTGGCTGCTGGGAGCATCTGTTTGCAACCGGGACAGTGAGGATCCTACTCAGCACTATGGAAGGGCTCCTTACGTCATAAATTGTATTTAAAGGCTCTTTCAAGAAGACAAGCAAATTTAAGAGGGCAGTTAGCTTCTGGCACTTAGACGCATAACTTTATTTGAGTATTCCATTTCCTCCTTCATTCATAAAGTAAACATCTGAGTTATCTGAAAGTGACTGTATACTTACGCTGTGTTTTCTTAAACGAGTCAATAGGAGCAAGGCGACATGAAATGCTTCGGGGAGCATGACACAGGAAAACACAAACCTTTAAATTACACACATTCAGGAAACGGTTGAATTCAGCATTTTAGATGGAAAGGTTAAAATGTTTGTGCTGAATTGTATTAAATCTTTCACCAGTAAATCCTGTAGGAAGCAGAACATTTGAAGGAGCCTACTTATTCCCAGTGTCTAGGAAAGACTCCCAGAGTTTCAAAGGAAAATGTCCATTAATCTCATTGGACAAATGCAATCTAATGGAAGCTGTTGTTAAATTCAGGCACCTTTGTTATTAAGCGTTTTCCAAATTTAGTCTATTTTCCCCCCTTGGCAAACTCTCTTTTGTTCTGAAATGCAGACCTTTGTTGCCTTTTGGTCCAAAAATGATCTTTTTTTGGGACAACTACTGTGCAGGGGATTGGAAGTCCACCCCCTAGAGAAGAGTTATTTACTGCACAGCTGCCTTCACAGGATTTTCAAATGGAGGAAGTTTTGACTTGGGCATCACTTCAGTGGTATAAATATCCCACTGACCTTTATGTGGAGAGTGAGGGCCCTGTTGCTTCAGGAGGGCAGAAGCCCTGTGGGACCCACATTCCAGCCCCAGGTAAGGCAGCATGCTATGGGCAGGGGTGGCCAAGGCTGCTCAACAGCAGCTCAGCTCAGCTCCAGGATGGGGTTGGAGATTCAGATCCATCAGCAGAACCAGCCCACGCTCACTGATCAACCCCAACAGTGGTAGCACGTCTCAAACACAATCCAAGCTCAGCTACATAGATGGTCTTCACTCCAATTCCATTATGAAATGGAAACCAGAGTCATTCCTTCCCATGACCTCCTGTTGGACTGCACCAAGTCACTTTGCCTTGCTGCATCTCAGCCCCATCTCAGATGCAGTGTGAATGTGACAGATGACCTCTCACATGAGGATGACACCAGAAAGTGCCCTCATCCCCTCAGGGTTAAAGGTGGGGAGCCAAGCTTGAAAGGCTGATAAACATTTTACCAACATTTTACCAAAAACCTCTCTGGGGAAGGAATTCAACAGGCCAGGATAGAATATTCACAGCCTTTCCAAAGCAGAACTGAATTAACACTCAGTTTCAGTGGATGACAGAAACTGGATAGCTAGATTTATTATTTATTTTAAAAACGGAATTTAGCACTTCTGGAGTCTGGAAAGCCCGAGGACCTGAAGCACTGAAACTTGTGAGCTTCTCTGTGGTCAATTCAGACTTGGCTGGGAAGGGAAATTCTCAGCTTTCTTACAAAACAAACTAAAAGCAAAACAAACCACTTTTCCTGGTGAGACTTTCATTCAATTCTGCAGACTCAGGAAGCTCACGAGATAAGGCTCCACTTCGAGGATACACTCCGAGCTGGCTGCAGCCTAGACCTGAGCTGGCGGTTAGCAGGAACGCAGCACTCCTGGTGAATTAACACATCTGGGCTGCCCGACTCTCTGCGGAAAAATAGCCCAAACCTTTGTAGTGTTTCCTGCAGCCCCACTGCACACCTCAAAAGAAAGGTATCCGTGATCACAAAAATCATGGTGGTCTCCCAAGAAACCTCCCGAGGAAGTTCCCAAATTTTCTGGCTCTGAGTAGGACTCAGAAATAATTGAGGTTTCTGGTTTTGATTTTTATTTTTTTAGTCCCAGCTTTGGATCTCAGTGTAAAATTCAGAGGTGCTCAAATGCCAAGTGGAAAAGAGCTTATAAACCACAAATCAGATTCTGGTTTTGTTCAGGTTCAGTTTCTGATGAAGAGGTAAGTAGATTCCTAGTCTATCCATACCAATTTCCTGGTAATTGTGGACAGAGTCTTTAAAAAAATAACCAAACCAAAACCAAACCTAAATTTGATTACAGGAGCAGAAGACAGCTATTTGAACTGGGAAATGTGGATGTTATTGTGGTTTTATTTTTGGCTTGGGCCTGCTGGAAATGCAAGAGGGTTTGCTGGCCATTTATTCAGGCTGCCTTGAATTAAAACAAAAGAGACTGAGTCCCTGGTGACCTCACTTAGCACACTCCAGATGTAACTGATTTTGTGGTTGTGTTACAAGCCCCATTGACACCACTGCAACTAAAGGGTTGGTGATGACAAGCCAAGCCAGGAAAGAAAAAGTTGAGACATATCTTCACTTCAGAACAACCATAGGCTTAAAGAAGCTTAAGAAAAAACACTGTTTGGAAGCACAGAGACCTTCTGAAACCTGAGGAAAAGTGCGAACATCTCCCACCAGCTGGTGGTATCATCTGGCACCATCCCACAAAACTGCACAAGGCAGTGTTTTACTTGTCTGCAGCTTTGAGTTAGTCATGGGTACATGGGTACACATTTCCAGGGGCAGAAGACAAGGCAGATCAAGCTATTCCTCCCCATGAATGCCTCAAGATGCTGCTTGTGCTCTCCCAACCAAGCGACTTCAAGGTGATAGGGCAGACGTGGCTGTTCTCTCCTCAGGTTTATTGCCATTAACTTTGCAAAGGTAGCACTGGCTCTGAATAGGGGGTGCCCAGGATAGCCCACAGAGTAAAAGAAGCAATAAGAGGACCAGTTCTGCATCTTTAAAGGCAGCAGCAAGCAAAATGTCACAGTCAGTAAACTCGGAGCAGAGCCCACCCAAGAAAGAGCACAGTTATTAAGCCTTTCTTCTCAGAAATGACTTATCCATTATTAATATTTTAAATTTCTAAATCCTTTATAATCATGTTTCAATGTGAGGCAAAGCTGGATGATTTAAAAGCAAAGCTCAAGCCACTGCCAATCACTGCTGGGCAAGTAGCAAAGCCTGCGGCAGGAATACAGATGGGACTGGCTTTCGTATAGAGAAAAGCTCCTCACGCAGCTTTGCTGGGTCCTCAGCATCACTCTGCAGAAGCTGTGTGGCCTTCCATGCTTTGGGACTTTCCCAGAAGCCACAAACACCCCAGGTACATTTACCCTGAATGCAGAGCACAGGGTCACACTGGCACAGCAGGCTCGTGCTCATAGACCTTATGTGGAGCTTAGGGTCAAGCTCTGTGATGTACCAAGAAAGAAACATCCCTTCACCCTTTGTTTATATTACACGGAGGGCTTCTACACACTCTTGTGGGACTGCAAGATCCTTCAGACACCTCAGGACACAGGATTTGCTCTTGAGAAAAGCCTGTTTTGGGGCATGACCTAGAGCATCCCACAGTCAGCAACCCAAGCTAAAGGGGTTGCTATTGACTGGGATGAACTTGGTTGTGGAAAAATGACAGTCCATATTTATCACTTGCTCCTGTCAAAGGAAGGTGATGGCAACATGTTCAGGTACATTTGAGTGTCAGGTCAACCCTGAATCTTGCCTTGTTATTGCATGTGTGTTATCTGCTATAGATATAACACATACACTTTGCATCCCTGGTGATGTTGCAGGTTTTAAATGCTGTGGGACAGCAGAAAATCACCTCACGATCCCCATCCATGCTGTCTCATGGGAATGGCCCCACCAGTGACAGAGAACCATTGCACAAGAACATTCTTCCTCCAAAGCCAACAAAGACTGATCTGAATAAACCACCTCCTCTAAAGGCCACTTTATGGTGCTCTTTGAGCAGCAGCTCCCCATTTAACATTTATGCTCACAGATCCCTGCACAGAGTGGCTGTTGTAGCCTCCATCGTGCTCGTGGTAAATGATTAACACTGCCAGTTCTACCCTGCTGCTCACCTTAGTCCTCCTGCTCACACACCGGGGTGGGGTCTCCAGTGCTATTTTCCTACCCCACTCGCACTAGACACGCACAGCACTAAACGCAGCGTAAACGCTGCTCCAGTTGGATGTTACAGCAGGCTCCTGCAGCCAAAAGTCCCTTGTTCCCATTCACTGCACAAGCCAGAGCTATTCTTCTCTATTACAAGCAAAGAGTGAACAGATGGGAAGAATGATACCGACACCTGAAATAACAGCCCAGACATCAGGGCCCTTCTGTCTGTGCCCACCTCTCCTTTCCTCCCATTCAGTCTCCTGGGCAGTCCCACAGGAGGGTCAGTCTCCTGTCTCGCCCCTGAGACAGGGAAATGCGAGCACAGGTGAGACAGGGATAAGGGCTGAAGTTTCCACCAGCACTTGCTTGGTTTGGATGATAAAAATTTAGGAAGAGGCACCTTTCTGACCTTAGGATTCTATGATTCAATGATTCTCTACTCTTCTCTGTCCAGACTGTCCTCTGTGTGTGCTCATACTGGTAATGAGAGCTCCCAAATCCACCACAGGCAAGAAGCAGCTATCTTGGCACTTAGACCCTTCCACTACACCAATAAAATTTTCAGCATTTCTCTGTTTTCTCCTGGCTCATCTGGAATTGTAAACCACCTCTTGTTAGCAAGGTTAAATGTTTGTACAGGAGACAGATGTAGCACTGCTACCTTGCACCAGCTGAGGAACCAGCCTTGGAGGCAGCTCAGACTCTAGAACAGTCAAGGTCTGCTGGAGGCCATGTTAACACAGACAGCCCTCTGCTGCTCCTTCCTCTCAACACCTACTGAAACCACAGCACAGTATCTGTGGTGCTGCTGTTGGCTAGAAACTTTGCTGAAACATGGGATCTGGAGTCTTCAGAGGCAACAAGAAGGTATGGGGGATAAAGGCCCTTTAACAGGAGCCTTTTTGGCATGTGCTGCTTGTCATCAAGCTTCCCCTTGAGGAGAGGTTTTCTGTAAAGAAAAACAACTTTGCAAAAGGTGTCACTTCTCCTCATTAAGTGGCTTTTGGGTTATTCAATGTAAATTTGATGCTAAAGAGTAGAGGCTCATAGAACAACCACCTCCTACCAACCCCTGGCCACAAAGCTTTCTCTGAGAAGGACCACCTGATGTGATGAAAGGAGCAGTGCTGTTTGTTTTCTTCTCCTGTGCATACAATGGGGAGATTGAATATTGGCTTTGGTTTAGCTGCTGCACAAGTAAATAGCCTGGACATTCAATTACTGCAGCACATTGACCTCCAAAGCAATGTGACTTGTTTTCCTTACTGGTGCACCCAACTTAGCAATAAAAAGCACCACAGATGAGCAGGGAAGCAGGTGACAAGGACTGGGAAGTAGCACTGAAGTTGCCTCCCTGTACCACCCAGCACTTCCAGAGCAACCCAAAACCAAGCAACATAGAGTCACAGAATCACAGAACCATTAGGGATTGGAAGGGACCTTGAAAGATCATCCAGTCTGATCCCCCTGCCACAACAGGATCCCCTAGATCAAGTTGCACAGGAACATGTCCAGGGGGGTTTTAAACATCTCTGGAGAAGGAGACTCAACAAACCGCCTGGACAACCCGTTCCAGTGCTTGGTCACCCTCACTGTGAAGAAATTCCTTCATAGCCCCTCACCCCCCAGAGGGTACCTGATTCACTGCCTGTTTCCACCTTCTTTCCAGAAAAATAAAACCCTCTTGGATCCACACAACTCCTCACAGACCCACCAAGCACTAGGTCCAGGAAAAAGAAGCTCAATACCCTCATCCTTTTGTAACTGTGATGGGCATGTTCTTCAGCTGGCTTAAATCAGCCTAACCAGTGACTGACCAGTGCACAGCTTCACCTGGGGTATGTGCGTCCCCAAAGCTTCTGCAGGGGAAGAACAAACCCACCAACTGGGTGCTGCCTGCAGTTCAGGCAACTGAGCTGCCACAGGAGTTGTGCTGAAGACTTCATGGAAAATGATGGTTCTCTGCACTCCAAAGTAAAAGTGACACACTATTAGGGAGTCTGGGGGTCCCAGTGGAAGTTAAACCACAAGTTTCCATTTTCCACAGAGAAATTAAAAGGAAACAATCTTTTAATATTTTTTTGCATGGGCAAGCAATGATTTTATTGTGCTATTAATATGATCATAAACAAGAACAACGTGTGTTTATTGGATCAAGTGCTTCATTACTCACTCGCTGACTTGGTAAAAATCACTGTGGCATCAGTATAAAGTGCAAAATGGAACCGATCATTGTCGTCACGTTGTAAAATCATTTGGGCCGGTGACCTTCGAACAAAGGCAATTGATAGTTCTGAGACAGCTGTGCAGCAACAGTAAAGATAATAGCTGTCCACAAGCCACCAGACTTGTAGGAGAGCAAATAGGCACTAAGCCTGGGAAGGGGAGAGAGCACCAAGGGGACTGAGAAATGTTAGGGAAAGAGAAGTAAATGTTGATCTCTGAAGTGTGTCCAAAGAGCCTTGTTTGGGGATGGGGCCAGCAGGAATGAGCCTGGTCACCAAAGGTGATGGTAGTGCTGGGCAGGGTCCCATCACAGGCAGCTCCTGACTATAGGCTGGGGTCAGGCTGGGCAGGACCGTGGGACATGGGAATCCCATAACCTCCACATCAGCTAGGGGGGGTCTGATTATCCTGGAATTTAGCTTTGAGCCCAATCTCCTCCATTGCTATGATTCAAACTCCTGCAAGCTTATGGGCTGGGCTGAGCTGTAAAACCAGGAGCTCAGAGGCTGTAGAAGCAGGACTGAGGATGTAGCATGAGCTGAGAAGGTCCAAACTTTCCTGTTTGGTTTGTTTTCTTTGTGTGGGGTAAAGGATCCTCTTTGCCATGTCATGAGGCAAAAAGATGTGGGCATCTTAGGGAAGGTCTTAGAAGATGGCAGGTTGTGAAAGTAACAGCTGGAGGGTGCTTGGGCTCCAATGAATTTGGCTGCTGCAAGGCTGAGACCTATACAGGATGAACTTCCCAAGGTGCTGGCCTCTCTGGAGGTGCAAGGTCCTGGAGAAAAGGAATCCTTCCTTCTCCCGTGGGGCTCAGTTTGCGGCACTGTCTCTCCTGTTACAGCTGACTGGGAGGCAGAAGTCCATGGGGATAACTCCTGCCCTGAGGATGGGAGTGAAAAATTAGAAAACATCCCCAAGAAAATGAAACCCCAGTGTTGTGGATGTTGTCATCCAGGGAGAGAGTGAGAAGGAGAAATGACGTTCTGGCTGTTTCACTTCTTGTCCTTCTGCCTTGTCTCATCAGCCACCAGGCCCCTGAGAGTCCCGACGCCTGGTCGACAGTTACCAACAGGCAATAAATAAAACCGCTGGAGCCACTGGTGTCAACATCTTGGCATTGTTTGGGTCTTCTTGTTTGCCTTTAAAATAACTCTCCCCCTCGGGGTCATGCAGTCGAAGAAGCAAGGACCCCCTGCCATTGGCCAGAGACATCATCCTGCCTCCACTTACATTGCACTGGGGGCTTTTTCCTGCCTGCAAAGCCTTGGGACTGGGGAGCTACCTGAGAGTGTCTCTCAGCTACTCCTGCTCCCTCCTACCCACCCGTGTCCCTACTCATCACCTTGGGCACCTTCAGGTCACTTGAGCCTGGGCCACATCACCCATTGTCCTGACTTCCAGAGGCACAGTCTGGATTGGATTTGGGGACGTTGTCACCCCGCCAGCTCCATGCTGCTGCTTATCTGCTGCACGGCCGTGCCTGGCTCTGCTGTGGATGTTGGCAGGCTGGAGAATGGAAAAACAAACGGAGGAGACGTGGGGCTGTGGTGACAGCCTGGCCATGCAAACACGCTGTGTGCCACTGCCCAGCCCCACGCTGGAGCACTGCCCCTCCTTGAGAGCCCCTGCCTGCCACTGGAGCTTGGCGAGATGCAAACTGCCAATGAAACATGGGAGAAACAAGAAATAGTCCTCCAGAGAGAGGATTTTGAGTTTTGAACACCCCCGTGCACGAACAGGACTGCACTGAGTGCCGAGCTGCTGAGCTACGGCAGCAGTGAAGGGGACCGATGCTCCCCAGTGCTTGGAGCACCTCCTTTCAACCAGCAAGGATGGCATGGCGGAAAGCATCACCCTCCATCTCAGCTGAGTCGCGACTCATGTCAGACTCGCTCTCCCTCATCATCTTTAGTCTGTTGTTTATAATAAAAATCAAGTGATCCATCTCTTCTGACAAGAGGAAGAGTTGCTCCAGGAAGCCCTGGACAGGTCAACTTCTATATTAAGGAACTATTACTTGACAGCTTCCTGGCCATAAATAGCTGTCCAGCCAGGCTGGGGATTTTATTTAGAAATAACAAATAAAATGGGCTGTAAAAGTAACTTCATGACCTTGCTACCTCTTCATCTCCCACCCGCCTCAACCCCAGGCTCCTCAGGAGTTTCAGGGTCTCAAAAGACCATCTAGTCCAACCCTCTTGCCAGGTGATCCTGCTTTGGCAGGAGGGTTGGACTAGATGCTGTCTCAAGGTCCCTTCCAACCCCTAACTTTCTGTGATCCTGTGATTCAGGGCTCATGTGAACATGTCTCCCCATCACCCACCTATCCAGGGTAGCTCTAAGAATCTGTGGAAAGTGCCGTTGCCAGCTTTGGGAAGTGTGAGGTGGGTTTTGCACTACTGGTGATCCTCTGCTACAGCTCAGCTCCAAGAAATGTTTCTCTGCTTGACTTTCATTGCAATAATTAAAAAGGACTCTCTGCCCTGCTTGGCTAGAGGCTGGAAATCCTCCATAAAACTGGATGCACACAAACAGACATTCAGCACATCCTTTCATTTTCAATCCCTCAAACATTTCTCTTAACTTTTGAAGGGCTCACTTGTGATTTTCTAACGCAGCATCAAACCCCCTCCCCCCCAAACCAAGGAAAGAAATACAGAAGAAAACCAGCATTTCAGTATTCTTTTATTATTGGAAGGTTTTGACCAGGTCTGTCTTGTGGTTTTGCCTAAAATAATAATAATAACAATAGAAAAATGAAAATCTCTGGTTGGAGCTGGAAAGGGATGGAGCAGCATGTTTATTTCTTGTACGACTCATCATCTCAGTGTTGATAGGCTAAACGCTTCAGAAGCTAAAACTCTATAGAGAGATGATAGTTTTTAATACAAAACAGTAAGTGTTTAAAACAACTGTTGCTTGCCCTTTTTTAAAATCTTTTTTTCCTCTTTTCTTCCTGCCGTGGCAAATAAAACATAAGGGAGGCCACGCAGTTTACATTTTAATAAAATTAAGTTATTTGGTGCCACGTTATTACAGTCTTTTATTGGAGAGTGGAATAAATTGCACACGGAGGAGTCATAGTAGGGAGAAATCACTGCGAATAAACATAGATTTTGGGATGTGTTTATTTGCTGGTTTCATCTCATAGGAGGGAGCCTTCCCCTGGGCAAATAGGGGCTATCCCGGGGCTCCAGCCTTGGAGAGGCAGCCCCGGGTCACTGTGGCCAAGGATGAGCTGTTTGGGGAGCTGACACAACGGTGGGACAATCCCAGCCCAGTCCAGCCAGCGTTTTCCATGGGCATCCTCTAAGAGAAACCTGTCCTGCAGCCACGGCTGGACTTCACAGTCCTGAAGCGCTGGGGCAGCTCATCCTCCTGCCCTGCAGGGCCAGCTGAACACGTTGGTCCCGAGGCTTTTTGCTGGAGGGTGGGAGCTTCTAGGCAAGTGCCAGGGCACACCAGGAGTCCTGCCGTAGTGGCACACTCAGCCCAGGCTGGGAGGCCATGGTGCTGGGGGAGAAGGTGTAGTCCTCAGGCTCGAATTTGAACTCGCCATGGCCTCCAGCTAGTGCCTCGTCTGACTGGCTCTGCGCCTGCTACCGGAAGGGAAGCAGAAGGTTCGTTAGACAGCCTGGTACAGGCCAGTGGGTCACTCTTGCCCTTATCATAATGTGGTGGCAGGACATGAATGGGCTATGGATGTAATAGAGTATCCCTGATGCTCCTGCTGGAGCCAGGCAGGAAGACAGCTCCATTCCTGACAAGCACAAGGACCAAGTTGGGAGGAGGCATCTCAAGGCCCATCTGCATATACTTGTTGACTAAACAAGTCCAGTCTGGAGATCTCTAGGCACACATCTACTGTTTAAGAACACGGCACAAACCAGATTTATCCATTTCAGCCAAAAACCCCCTCTCTCCCATGCAGCTCAGCTGGTACCAGAGCAGGCTCTTCCCTTCCATGCACACGTGTCCAGCTCTGGGAGGACTTAGACCCAACCTAAAGATATTTCTGAGTCACACACATTTTGATGAGTGGGTTGATTTGGAGCCCTTTTTTTTTTCTATCCACCAAGACAAAACATCAGCCAGCACTGAAAAAAATCCTTGGGGCAGAAGCACAGCCTTGTAGTCTAGACTCCATGACAGCATCACAGCTCTGTGAGAACTGAGCTCCTAAGGGCTGTAAAACTCAGATAATGTACAGACAGAAAGCTACAGAAGTTTCCACCCTGGTCTGATCCCAGCAACTCAATAGGATTGTGACTCCCAGGATTTCATGGTAGGATGTGGGAATTAAACCCAGCTCTCACCATCTATCACCTCTGTCACAGAAGGGCTGGGACCTCTCGGCTCCCCACTGCAAGATGGAAGAGCTGATGAGATGCCAACAAGGTGGAGCACTTCTTGGATCCCAAAATCTTGGCTCACGCTTTCCTCAGGCTGAGTGCAATGAATTAATTGCTTAACCTCACCAAGGCCTCTCAGCTCAGTGACTACCAAGGTATGAGGAGCATCCCTCTTGGGATGAATGCGACCCCTGGGTCTTACCTGGGACACTGACACGATGGTTTGTCCAGGATACTGTGAGGTTGTGCTGGGCTCTGACTTTAAAGTGACCGTGCTGTCTGAGTTCGTGATGGAAGAAGGGGAGTTGGTGGCTGAAGTTGTAGACCCTGGAAAACAATCAGTACAGAATGGTGAAACAATATGGGTGTAAGTCTGCTCTTAAGGAAAGTTATCATTTAATTTCTACCAGCACATCTCGTGGCATGACTCCACCATTCTGCTTCTCTACCACATCTCTCTCAGGTAAGGATTTGTATTTGGCTGCCAACACGCTGATGGAGGACTGGGGGGAGAATCCTTTCACAGCCTAGCACTGCTGGTGCGGGCTGGAAGGGTTGATGTTGAATGTGCCAGGATACCTTCCCCTTTAGCACACCATTCACCACTCTTTTGTGTAGCCCAGATCTGCTTGGACACAGTGCTGCTGGGCTGGAGACAGGTGCCCACAGCACAGAAGAACCTCACTGGAACACGTCAGCAGTGAGATTTCCCACATAGGGTCCTTCAATGCATAAACACAGGCCCTACATCTAAACCAATCAACACGGCTGGGAAGTCATGGTATTATTTTCTATGCTTTCTAACTGTCATAGTTTCTTGCATGTTGAGGTGAATTGTGCTCCAAGTCCCCGTGGTGGCTCACAGCAGCACTGTACCTGTCGAGGTTTTGCCTTTGGTAATGTTTTTAGGCTTCCTTTTCCTCGTCTGGATGCTTTCCTTTTTCATGGCCAGAGGTCGTGGTACCTTGACATGCAAAAGGTTTGGAATTATTCATACGGTATTTTACTCAGCCCCTTCCCACACACATACTGCTCTCCTGGCTACATGCTCTAGCTCATGCAAAGCACCTAAAGTCCTTGTCCTTCACTAAAGGCTATTTTTCTCTGCAGCAGGCCTTGGCTGCAAGATGTATAAGGCTAACAGCTAAGGCTTCCCCACAAATTTTGTTTTTTCCTTTATTTCCTATTTTCCTTTTCCTGATTTATTAGTGACCTTTATGACGAGGCCCTATTAATTTACACTGACAGACTGAGCCTACGCAGCTGAGAGGGAATGGTCATGGGATGAAGAGACTGTAATCTTTATGGCAAGAAGTTTGAAGAAGCCTGCATGGAGGGAAGAAGCCTCCATGGATAACATTACCAACCATCCTCTCTGGATAGAAGTTATCATTCAGCCTCCAGGTAGACTCCTCAGCATCCTTTGCACATCCTTAATTACCACTTTGAGAAGAAATAAGCTCTTTATCTCCAGTCTTGGTTTCAGAAGATTCAGCCTCCAGCTACTGCAGCCTGTTAAGTTTTATTTTTAGGGAGTAACTTGGCAAACAACCTCATTAAGGGCCATCCAATTCCAGAAATTAATCCTCTGTGCTGGTGCCTCCTGAGAGTGTTCCAGTACCCCTTTAGGACCTCAATAGACTGAGCTTTTAACCTCTAAAGGAGACAGGACTGTGTTACAGCTACTCTGGGTCCAGTCTAGAGGCTGGTTTTTCCAGAATGGATATCCTGGACCTGCTAGATGGTGATGCCCAAAGGGTCCCTCCCCATTCAGACACACTCCTCACCCCATGGAGCTTCATGTACAACCCACAGGCATTGCAGACGGGCTCCCCTTCAGCGTTCCTTCTCCAGAGGGTGGTGTTGGTTGTGTGGCAGTTAGTGCAACATAGGCCAGCACGTCTAGATGAAGACTTCAAAACAAGCAAACACACAGAGCAATGATTAATTGGGAATTTTCCTTTCATATAGAAAAAAAGTGAAATATCTCCAGTTACTCTGATTTTCTGGAAAACGTGAAACACACACGATAGCCAAATTCAGATCAAAGAAATTACATTCAAATGAGATCACTCTAATTTGCAAGTGCTTCTTTTATTGAGCTTGATAGCCTGGCAAATATCCTGGCAATTCATTTCACAAACTTCAAAATCTGCAAATCTGCTGCAAATCTGCAGGACTCAGAGCACAGAGAACTTTTCCTGCAGGAGACCCGCACAGACGGACAAAGAGATGGGAGAATGCCAGCCACGCTTTATAAGCAAAGAAAAGTCCTCATGCTTTAAGCAAACTCTCCTCTTGTTTTTCTGCACTCAGAACTGTCACTGAAGTTAGCAACATCCCATTTAGTCTCTGTTTTTAGACAACTGAAATCAACTGGCTGAAGTGAGCAGAAGCAAACTGGACTGGCCCGTGATGGGACCAGGGAGGTTATTCTTTGTATGTCTCACAGATAATCTGTTCCCTTACAGGCTGCACCATGCAAACATTAATTAGACATATTTTGCGAGTGCAGTGGTTACTGGCCCTGAAATGTTAATACTTCAAAATGGAGAAAGAACATATTCTGGCAGAAGCAGCCAACTCGTTCCTGACAAAAGTACTCCAGGCCACTGGAAAATTCATGTCTCTATGCACAGACCTGTCGGCTCCATCGGCATTTCATTTGAAAGTCTCCTGACATGGGGTATTGAAACTGTTTTCATAAAAGTATCTGCTAAGATACCAGTGACATAAGTAGTATCACAGGGTCTCCATACTCAGGTGTTGGGCCATGTTCTTCAGCCTTGAGAAACATCACTTTGATTCCTCTCAAGTGATTCAGGCAAGCAAGGGTTCCCTGTTTGTTTATCCTTCCATTATTGCTTGATCCCATGACTGAGCGATATAATAGATGAGGTGGGAAAAGCAGGAATAAAAATGAAATGTTTTAACAAGGTTAAGAGTCAAATAAAGACCAGCTTTGAGTTTCAAGAGACACAAATGACATGCCCAAGCTTTGTCTCACTCGTTGCTCAGCAAAGACATCCCAGCAACTATTTGCAAATAACCACGTTGTGCTGGAAATTATTTAGTTTTCAAGAAATAACCAGGCAAAACTAATAACACATGGAGGTGTGAACTGACACGGTTGGCTCAGAGGAGGGGACAGCTATTTGTGTCCCTAATACGGGACATGATGTCACAGCAAGATCCTGGGGCAGCTACAGGTCTTCCTTAGAGCCTTTCAGCTGCTGGGGTTGTGCATCCTGCACCCAGGGCATCTGGGCCCCAATGGGAGCAGAGGGAGCACCTGGGCTCCCATGGGTGCAAAGGCTCTGGAGTTTTGTTGATACAGAGGGGAATTTGGAGACACTCAGCCCTGGGGCAACTGTGCCCAGTGTGGGCTGCTGAGATCTGTCATCACCAAGGAGTGGAAGAAGGCCAGCATCAAGCTCTTTGGAAAGTCCGGAGAATTTTGGGCCACTGCAGATCCCTAGGAAGGAGCGACACACTGTCCTTATTTCATACAACACTTTGTTCACTGCTTGCAGCTGAGATGGCAGTGAGACCTGTGGCTCCAATGGCCCAAGAACAATACTAGCCCTGCCAGTTCTCATCCCGCCCTGTCAGCGCCGTGTGGTTACTTGCTCTCCGGCTTTCTGCTGGTGCCGTCACCAGCTCCTGCACATCACTCTGTGGGCTGCTATCTCCTCCCCCAGTCAGGGACAGGGAGAGCAGAAACCATTCTCCACAACCAAATATTACAGCGGAAACACCACAGACCCCCGCGAGAACCTGTCCCTGCACCACAGCCTGCCAGCTTAGCAAGAAAGAAACAGTCAAGGCTACCGTGGCTCACTGAAGGACGGGAGCACAATACGCTGTTGCTGGTTTCCCAGCAGTTCCCTCCGAAGAAAATGCATTTCTGCCTGCCTCCACCCAGCTGCTTTTGTACCATTCTGACCTTGTCTAGGAAGTTGTTGACTTCAACATTGTGCTCCAGTGTTTATTTATACAAATGCAGCATACACTCAAACAAAAACTCTTCATGGACCCGGCTTGACAGCCAAGTGCTGCTGATAAGCTCGAGGAATAGTGAGCTGGTGCCTATCGAATCATCGTGTGCGAGCACTGCTTGGAGAGCCCCCAGAAATTCGGAGCCAGCAGGGCAGGTCCTTCGGAGGAAGCCTGAAGTCATCAGAGACTTACTTCACCTCCTTTTTGGAGGTGAAAGTAAAACCACGGTGTTTCACAGGAAAAAAGAAGCCTGTGAAGCCCAGACTGAATCAAGATTTCTCTGTCCTCTTATCTCCTGGTGTTGATAGGGAAGAGGTTGCAGCAAAGTGTGCTGAGACACCCAAGCTCAGCTCCTGAACATGAGTTCAAAGCCAAAGGCAGCAGTATCCTACAAGATTTGTCTTTGTCACCAAGAGCAAACGCAAACCTCGGAGAACAAAAACAAAGATGACCAGGAGAAAGCCAAAGCACACACCATGAACACTGCATGGCTCTAGGGTCCTATCAGGTTGTCCTAAGGCTGTGATGAGTTCCATCCTCACCTTGCACAAATTGTAAAAAACAAGCTGAAAATATGCCTCTTGAACTAAGCTGGCAAAACTCAGCTCCAGGTTAGTGCTTTAGCACAGGATGAGGCAGGAGCTGTCAACATAGCTGTCCCCTGAGCAGCCCCACAGAGCTCTTGCTCCTCACATGAGGAAACTCACATGGTTTCAAACTGAAAGAAGGAAGATTTAGATTAGATATTATGAAGAAATTCTTTACTAAGAGGGTACTGAGACACTGGAACAGGTTGTTCAGGAAGACTGTGGATGGATCCCTGGAAATATTCAAGACCAGGTTGGACAGGGCTTGGAGCAACCTGGGGGGTTGCAGAGGGGCTGGACCGAGTTGAGCTTTAAGGTCCCTCCAACCAAAACCATTCTATGATTTTATGACCTACACTGGCTGCTCCTGGATGATAATAGTAATTTAGCCTTTAGGACTGGGTCTAAGGTACCATCTTGTGAAACATGCCAAGCAACTTTGATTGGAGAAGGTGCTGCCTGAAATAAACTGCTGCTTCCACCCTCCTCTAAGAAAAACCCTTGCTGCTGAAAGTATCCAGACACAGGCTATAGCAAAATGCCTGTCCCTGATGCACAGGGGATGTTGCCCCAAAATCAAAAGAAGAAACAAAAAAAAGGAAAAAAACACAGCTGGAAGCTCCCCTCCCTCTCCCACACATGAGCAGGCTGAGTGCTACCGAACTGTGGGATGTCATTCCTGCAGTGGTATCTGGGCCACGCTGTGTTCTGCAGGGCGTGCAGCAGAACTTTGCTTTGTCAAAACAGAAGTCAGAGTAACTTCCAGCGCGGAGCCTACGTACAGAGCAAAGGTCATAACGTAAAGGACGAGAGTGACCAGTTTCCCTTCTGGTGCTGGTGTTTCACAGTGCTGTGAAACAGCCCTCACAGCTCTGCTCCCACCCAGCCCATAACAATGGGGTTATGAGACTGCCCCAACAACCAAAATCTTTTGAGGGAAGAAAAATCCCAAACCACAGGGGTGCAGATTGCTCCCTTGGTAGCAGACTTGCACCCTCTTGTTTATCTCATGGGTGGATCCTTCCTTTCTCTGATGGAGGAGACTTTGTTGCAATAGGCTATTTCAAACCCTTAGGCAAATCCAAGATTTGGAAATATTTCATTCCTAAATCAGAATGGAAAGGAAAAATTGCAGCCCCTTTCCTAATCCATAAGGCAACCCACTCCCTCAAGTGTGTCAGCCTTAGTGAAATGCTTCCCCTGGACAAGGATCGGCTCTTTCATTACTGCACCGATTGCCGAATTAGTAGTTTAAAAAGTTGGACAAAATCACAATAAAAAATTTGGAATTTCTTTGATAATTCCCAGAAAATTTATTTATCCCTGTGAAATTATCTTAATTTTGTAGCTCAAATATTCTCCACCAGAAAACTTTGTTGACATGTTTGCTGAAAAACACCCCCTGGGTGCTAGGCGTGGGGCTCTGCCAGCAAGGACAGGAATGGAACAAAATCCTGAAGAGCTGCGAGAACTTTCCAATTCTATTGGGGGAAAACTATTAAAAAGAACAACCACCTGGGAATTTACCCAGTGCCACGTTCTGGTGCCAGTCTGAAGTGCGGAGCTGGATTTGAACTGGTCTCTGCACATAGATTGTGTTTGCACTGGAGAAATCGGCAGCGGGACTCTGAGATCTGCAGCACAGCAGCAACTGGAGACCGGTGCTGAGGTGCAGATTTCCTGACATTGCACAAAAGAAGAGCATTGATGAGAGAGGCAGACCCCATCAGATAATACTAAATGTTTCACAGAATCACCTTGACTTTGATGTGATGAACAGAACTGCGTGATTTTCCACGGAGCTGCTCACTTGCTCATTTTGCAAATCCAGAGGCACACTTCCAGGATCAGAATCAGAATGAAAGATCTTGCTCAATCCCAACTTGTTTGGGTGTTTTTTAAAATTTTACACCAAAACCTGCCACTGTTTGGGTAATTGCTAATAGCTTGTTTTGCACCGCAAAAATCCCTGAAATTATAGGAATACCCCCGAGTGAAAGCAAAGGGAGGTCCCAGCTGCTCCCCAGCACGGCTCCAACAAACATCCTGTTTGCAATGATGGATTCTGATGACAGGCTCTGAAACCAAAACTGTTACCACCAAATTTAAACATCCCAAAGTGACTCACAAGAAAAAAAAGGAGGTGCCTTTCCTCTCTCACGATGGGATCCCAATTGGAGGAAGCCCAGTATTACTTTGGGTGGGGGGAATCAATGCTTTAACCTACAGAGGAACTGGGAACTACCAAACCTCAAATTTCCCTCTTAGGTGGGTGGATGAAGGCAGTGGGGCAACTGGGCTCCATCCTGCTCCTACTGTGAGTGGCCACAACCAGGTCAGAATCAGCCCTGTCTCCTGTTCAACTACCCTGCCTAGAACACGAGTGACTGCATGAAGAACAAGGAAATAACAATTACTATAGAATAAAAAAGTAGGGGGAAGCCCACAGAACTGTGAAACAAAAGAACAGCCCTCCATGCAATCCCAGGATGCCTCTGGTTCCTGCTGCCCACCAGAAATCCCTCCAGCTTCACTCAAGTCCTCCTGACCAGAGCTGCCTCTGAACCATGACAAGAGGCTCCTGCCAGCATAGAATTTTATTTGTGGGACAAATAAGGACCAAACAGGCCAGAACATAAGCACAGAGACCCAAACAGCGTGAGCACCAAAACAGTCCCCTCCAGTCTCTGCCCTCCCACTAGCCCCAGGGTGAAGCAGGGACTCCCTATGGGGTTTCCCCCCTCTTACCAGCCTCTTCTGTGGCTTGAGTGGCCGGTTGATGCCGTTCATTTTGTGGTAGAGCCCGCAAGCATTGCACAGGTAGTGCCCGGTACCATCCTTCCTCCAGAGCGGGGTGGACATGGCCCCACAGTTCACACACTCACGACCATCTCCAGGGAACTCCTCCAGGTACTCTGGAAGAGATACCCAAGGGTAAGAAGGGTCAGGAACCATCCCCACCACACAGGGCTACTCGGGTACCCTGCGGGATAGTGTCCCAAATCCGTTCACCCCACCACTCCTCTGCGATGAGCACTCCCTGGCCAGGGAGAGTTTAATTTCACCCTACAAATTGAGGACCAACCTTCTGTATTCCCTCGGCATTAATGTTCCAGTGCTTTGCTCAAAGCCAGCATTTTCCTCATCCTTTCCCCAAACAACCCAAGAGATCTGAGAACAGCTGATCTCTTCCTGGAATGGGAACGGGAAGAGTGAGCGCGAGGTTCTCTCTGCCCAGGGTGCAGCCCAGTCTACAGAAATTGATTGCGGGGTGGCAAACTGGGACCATTTTCCTCACTGGAAATCAGGGCTGGTTGCTGCCCGGCTGGGGAAGGGCTCAAGGGTGCCCATGAAGTGATGCTGGGCTATGCCTCTGCAGCCCAGCTCCAGCCACGCTGGCAGCTCCGAACCCCTAACTCCAGCTACCGAGGTTCTTTCTCTCTTTTCTCCCTTCTCTTCCCCACCAAAGCCCCGGGAATAAGCCGCGGAGACCCCCGCTCTCAGCACCGTCCCCTCTCCGTGTCTGCCTCGAGCGTTGCAAACGGACAGCGCAGAACAAACTCGAGCGGACCCCCGGCTGAGGGTCGGTCTCGTTTTCCCGCAGTTTTTATCTCTTATTTCTTCTTCGCAAAATAACTTGCTCGTTTGTTTTAAATAACCTCCTCCTGCAATATTCTTCGCTTTGGAAAGAAAATATTTCCCCCTTGTCTTCGATCGTATTAATAGTGATCCAATGGGAAGAAAAAGGAAAAAGAACAAAAATTTAAAAGGGAGAAATGGAAGTTAAAAATAAAATGTAAACGGTTTAAAAAAAAAAGACAAAAGCGGCAATATTTCACCAAATGAAAAAACAATGGTTTACGCTACTGAAGAGTAGTTTACACTATTCAAGAGCAAAAATAAACGGCAGAGAGAACGGCGGCCGCTATTCCAGATCCTAAACCACCAAACTCAGAGCTCAGAATTGATTTCTGCGCTATCGCCACCCTGGGCAGGACCTGGGCGATCCTCTCCCGCACAACGCAACGGATTTTCCCCAAAACAAAAAGAAAACCCTGGAGAGAAATCGCAGCCGAAGTCCCTCCAGCGTGGGAGGAGAAGCGGAGCCGGGGTGGCAGCTCGGCGGGGAGGGGGCTGCCTCCCCCTTTTTAACTTTGTTCTTTGGGAAGAAAGATAAGATAATTCGCTTCACCGCAGTAAAGACGATAACGCGGCCGAGATCTTTAAGTGGCTTTTAAAGGACTTTGCAAACCACTACCGGAGGAGGG
The DNA here is from genome assembly GCA_013400115.1 of Rhinopomastus cyanomelas. Classification (NCBI taxonomy): domain Eukaryota; kingdom Metazoa; phylum Chordata; class Aves; order Bucerotiformes; family Rhinopomastidae; genus Rhinopomastus; species Rhinopomastus cyanomelas. The sequence goes on from VXBP01005290.1 coordinate 526,834, forward strand.
TGGTGAAATACCCGCGGGGTTATAAACCCCTGCGCACGGGAGAGTCCTTTTAAATCAAGCCCAACAATTTTTATTTGCTCGGGGCTTAGTTTTAAAGGACTCTCCGGTGTGGATGCAAAACGAATTGGAGTGAAGTTTTATTGCTCAACGCCTGAGCGCGTTCCGGTGTCTCTCCAAAGGCCGCAGAGCGATGCAGCTGCGGACCTGTTTGGGCGAAGGCGAATGAGGAGCCCGAGAGTCTGTTCAAATATAAACTCATTTACCACAATAAATTACTTAAAAGGAAAGGAGCTATAAATCTGCCCCGCTAATTTAAACACAAGGGTAAGTATTGAAGCCCAGGCACAAAGTCGATATTGTGGAAAGGAGTTTTTTTTTTGGGGGGGGGGGGCGGAAGGGTTTGAACGGCCTCTGCTCCTCTGTCCTCCCGTGCAACTGCTCTCCTTTGAAATGAGGTGTTTGCCAGTTGTGACACCCCCCACCCCACCTCCGGAATATCTCTCCATTCCTGGATAAAATCATCCCCTTCTTTCCCGTCGAGGATGCCAGCGAGGCAAGCTCATCCCGGGACCGGGCCACCAACACACTTGGGATGGGGTTGAGGGAATGATTCCGACCCGACAAACGCTTTACACGCCCCGAGGGCGACCGGGGAGGTTCGACGGCAACCTACCGAAGGTGGACCTGCGGCCGGGCAAAGCTGCTTGCCTCGTCTGCAGGCTGTGCAGGACGCTGCTTTCAAAGTGTCCGGCCGTCCAGGAAGGTGGAATCTCGGGGGTCACGTAGGCGGGGTAGGGGCTGGAGTAGGACCCGTTAACGGAGCGCACCAAGGCGTTGCCATACTGCTCCCGGCCCCCGCCGCCCAGCAGCAGGGGCCCCTGGTAGGCACCGTCGCGGCCCGAGGGGCTGCTGCCCGGTGGGCTGTGCGAGTAGGAGAAACTCGACGGTGGGTGGGGGCTGCCGGCGTTGAAAGCGGCGGCCTCGCCGCTGCTCTGCCCCCAGCCCGGGGGGTTGCCGAGGTGGCTTTGGTGCGGCTCGCAGCCTTGCAGGTAGGGCAACGTCTGGAGGACGGAGGGTACCCGGGTGGTGGGCACGTAGACGGGCGAGCCGGCCGACGAATGGAGGAAGTTGCTTGAATCGTGGGAATAAGCCGACTGGCCATGGTTGGGGGCGAGGGCCAGACCCTGATACATGTTCCGTCTTCGGCGACGGCGGAGGTTGCTCAGGGCCCGTCCGGCTGTGCCCCGACTTGTCCGAGGGGCTCACTTAGAAGAACCTGGAGCAAGGAGAGCAGAGAGCCGCGAACTTAGACCCTGAGAGACCACGGCCCGAAGCCTTTCGCACCCGCCAACGTTTCCCTGCTTCAAGCAGGAACCATAGGATCATAGGATCATAGCATGTTAAGGGTTGGAAGGGACACAAGAGATCATCGAGTCCAACCCCCCTGCCGGAGCAGGACAAAACTATCTAACACAGATCACAGAGGAACGCATCCCGGCCATAATTTGTAATTTAAAATTTACATATATATGTATTTGTTTTCCCTTTAAACTTTCCTCTGATCATGTCGTCCCATCTTGGCACTTTCACCTCCCCCCCCCCCCCCCCCCCCCCCCCCCCCCCGCCACACCCCCNCCCCCGGACACTTCCTCGAGCAGAAAAACAGCCTAACAATATTTTTATTTCCCCCCCTCCCCAAAAAAAAAAGTTTCCCTTCCTGTGTTTTGCCCCGATGCCGGGGCCTGGACCCAGCTCGGGTCTGGCTGGCCGGGACGTGGCTGAGTTCGACGTGGCCCCTCGGGCGCCCAGGCCGGGCTGGAGCGGGGTCGCGGCAGCCCTAGGCAGCGGCCCCAAACCAGTAACATCCCCAGTTGTCCCCTCCCCACCCACCATCGCTGTCACTTCCATATTTTTGAATAAAATAACAAAATCATATAACCCCTGGGCAGGCCTCTCCGGGCAGACGGAGGGCTCCAGCCGCGGAGCAACCGCATCGCTCTCCCAACCCACATTTAACACTGGTACTCACATGGCAGGGGGCTGAAAGCAGAGCCGGGCATGGCCAGGTGGGCATGAAGCTGTGACACCATCCAGGGAAATCCCAGGAAAAGAAAATTTAATAATAATAACAATTATAATTAAAAAAATTTAAAAATTAGAATAAAGTNGCCCGCCCCCCGGGAAGGTGCGGGGGGTGGTTCCCTCCTTTACGGGCCTCGATGCTCTTCTGAGCCTCACGGGTGGCGACGCCCCAACCCCTGGCAGTGACACCCCTTTCCAGCCTTGAAGCCTCCGGTGGGTGCTAGGGAACACACGGAAAACTTTCCGTGCATAGCAGTGGACGTGGCCGGGCTGTTTTCTTCTCCAAGCGAGCGCTCCGACTCCACTTTGCAATAAACCCCACAGTAATACGGAAAGGTGTGTCGCACCATCCTGACCCCATACAGCCTCCCCTTCCTCAAACGGCCCACAACAACCCCCAGGGGCTGGGTGGACTCTTGCCTCCATGCCCGAGGCTGAAGGCGGCTCTGCCCAACCGCACTCTGGCCCTTCACCGTCCCGTCGGGGCCGTCGAGCCCGGAGTTGCCCCGTTTCCAGGGGCTCTGCCGTTCCCGGGGGAAGCAGCAGTTCCCTGCAGCCCTTTCGGCCCTTGCGACGGGACAAAAGACGTTTCCCCGCTTTTCCTCGTCCTTACGATCCGGGGAAATGGTGGCAGGAGGAGAAGGAGCACCGGCTACCCATTTAGCTGCGGTAATTTGGGCGCCTTAGCTCTTCTGTGGTGCCGGGCAGCGAGGAAATAATTTCATCGTTATCGGGTTTTGCCTCCGGGACGCGCAGGTGAATTTCTGAGCCTTTGCCCCAAAGCGCCAGCTCCTTCCTACAAGCTAAAATGGAGGAAAAACCCCCTCGTCGAATCTCACCCGCTGTCTGTTCCATCCCCAGCGGCAAGACCTTTGCCGCCCGTAGGCCTATACGGTTGGGATTAGCCCCACTCGGCCCCGGGAACCCTCCGGTATCTCAGTTGAGAGCTGCCCGGCACCGGGGTCCCGCTTCCCCGGGGAACCCCGTCCAGCCCCGGCTCCGCTGGGAGCAGCGCGGTGGGGAGGGTGGGAAATTTCGGCTCCAAAATAAACTGGTGCAGGAATGCCAGCTATTTCCCTCGGAATAATGCAACGCAACTGGCTGGGGATGGATATTTATTTGCTCGTGAAAGAGAGCGTTTACGGGCTCGCAGGGTTTCCCTGTGCCCATGGTACAAATGAAAAAAAAAATCTAAAAAGGGGGGTAAAATATTAAAAACAGGAAAAAACAACGAAAGTTGAAAAAATGAATAAAAAGTAATACAATTTGAAAAGGAGTAAAATACTAATCAAAAAGGAATAAAACAGAAAGAAAAGAATCATTATTATTAACAAATAAACCAAGAAAAATTGTAAAGGTTAAAAAAGGGGAAAAAAGCTATAGAAAAAGAAAATAACAACCCAGGGAAATTCAGCCAGTCCGGAGGAGACACGGACAGAAATGCTCCCTTGGAAAACCAGCCCCCAACCCTCCACGGCTGTGGCAGAGCCACCAGAGGGATTTCCTTCGTTTCGTTTTTGTTGTGAAAAGCGGGGTGAAGCCGTGGGGACGCGCGATTTTTCTTGCTGTGCAACGTCAAATTGGCCCTTCACTGTGTTTTATTCCAGTTTTCATTTTAATTGTTTCAAAATACGTCCGAACTGCCCGCTCCGACAGCTCCCGGCGTCTAAATCAATGTGAAAACATTGACAGAAACTGCTGAAATCCGAAGGGCTTCTTCACCCTTCGGGCACCTTCACGCAGGAGGAAACGGCCGTGGCAGAAAGGCTGCCCCATGGACGTGTTGCGTGTCTGTGCCCAGCCCCATTCCTTTGGAATTTTGGGGGTTTGTAATCAGTTTTTGAACCCACTTTCTCCCTGCTGTTCCCTTCGTTCAGCTCCCAGCCGTGCCCGGCTCCTGTCCCACTGGGCATCAGAGCCCCGAGGCCGCGGTGACGGGCGGCGGGTTCCGCGGGCGCGGAGCAGCGCTGCGGACAGGTGCTCCCACACCTGGGGGATTTCCAGAATCATTCTCTACAGGAGCCGTTGCACTGCACTGGTCCCATATTCTGGACCCAGTAGGGCATCAGCTAGGGCTGGTGCCACCCACCCGTGGCTGCCCACGAGATGGAGGGGACTCCATCCTGCCTCCCTATCACTGAGGTCTGGGTGATTGTAGAAAGTCTGGGGTTCGCTTGGTAACCGGGAGCAAGGGTGGGGGTGTCAGGGACCCTCTTTGAGGAAGATAATTTGGGTGAAGCAGGGAGGGTGCCAGCGGCCATGTACCCACCCCGCATCGGGGAAGTCACGCTGGGATGTTAAGACACAGGGAACCCGGACTGTGCGGACATGCGCCTGCTGGAACGGTCAAGGTGTCTCTGACCCCTCTGCCCCACTGAGTGCATCCCCGACGTGACAGAAGGGCAGAGGACATCTCTGCCAGAGACCCAGCCCACGGCGAGGCGAAAACGGGCAGACCCCTCTGGAGCGGGGATAAGCGGAAGAGCCTCCCGGGAAGAGTCCAGAGTCACTCCAATGGTTCCTTGGGGAACTTTGCCACCGGAGCACATCCCTTACCGAGCTCAAGGTCTGGGACGGACCTGGTTCTGCTTTTCCTGGGAAAAACGTCAGGGATTAAGGAAGGGTCCACTCTTCCCGTCCTCTCTGTCCACGCAAAGACTGGATCTGAGTAGGGCTGGTGGGGCTCAGCACGGCTCGGCGTGGCACGGCACGGCACGGCACGGCTCGGCACTGCTCCCCAGGGAGCCCTGACCCCTCCAGGTGAGGCTCCTCGGGCTAGGACAGACTGCCCGGCGCCCCGGCCGCTCGGCCCTAATCCCGCTCAGGCTGATTTGTGAGTCCTGCGCTGGGGCAGACTCGTGGGAGCGTCCTGCGGGATCCCTGAGGGGGCTTTTAGCTCCCCCTGTCCAGTCCCAAACGCAAACCAAAGGGAAAAAAGAAAAGGAAAGTGAAAAGAGGAGTGCAGGAACGAAGCCGGTTCTCCTGCATCGAATAGGGGGAAGTCAAGGGGCACTTGAGCGTGGAACTGTGGGTTCACGTTCCCCCTGGTGCATCGGGAGGTGATAATGAACTAAATACGTCCCTTTTGTTCCCTCTGCCTCCCATGGGCTACAGCATCCTCCCTCGGGGCTCAGAGGAGACTAAACCCGCTGCCTTCGGTGGTGCCGGGGAAGGCAAACTCCGACAATAGAAGCCGATCCCGACCCAGCACCGGGCTCAATCCCAACTCTGCCCCGACTGCTAAAGAAAGGACAAGCTGCCCGAGAGTACAGAAAGTTCCTTGGTGGGTTCTTTACCCCTGGGAAACCTACAAGAAACCAGTGGGGTTTGCATCCTTTGGTCTGTATGCCCCCCGACTCTGTCGACATCCCTCCCTCCATCCTGCCCTCAGCCCTTTCCTACCCAGTCTCCAAGGAGTGGTTTTACCTCTGCCCAGGGCTTGAGCTCAGGTGTCTCCTGTGGCTAAGGCCAGCCTGAATGGAAGGGTACAGATGGAGAGAAGTGATGAACGCAGCCAGAGCTGGAGGAGGCCCCAGCTAGCAAGGGGCTGTGGGCAAGGACTGAACTGCCCTGACCTAGGCAGGGACAGGAGGGTTTTGTGCCTGGAGGACTGAGGAGATGCCAGAGGGTTGTGTCTCAAAAGGGTTAAATAAACAGTGGGCTTCGCCAAAAAATATTTATCTCCTGTTATATATCTCTCTTCTCTCAGGATGGGAGGGGGGTGTGAGATGGGAGGGGGTATATTTAAAAATCTTCCCTTTCCTTGCTCTCAGTTTCTGCTGTTTTCCTTAGCCCATAAGGATTTCACTGGCATAGAAAATACGAGAAGTCCTATAGTGGTGGTGTTGCTTGTCGTCCCTCACAGACCTGTTTTATGGGGATGCTTTGGTCTTGGCCAGTTCTCCAGCTGCCCTTGAGCCAACACTGGCTACAAAGATCACCCGAGTGCCTTCAATGTTTAGAGGCAACAAAATGCAGACTGTGGTGTGTGCCTCGTAAGATGGGTGACATGGCACAGGTATTGTGAAAGGGACCTTTGCTTGTGCAATTTTGGCCCCAATTGTTTAAAATCCATTTCCCTTCCTGGCAGATTTAACAGAAAGAGTCAAGTTTCAGAGCAGCCACCATATCCTCAGTCAGATAGCGATGGGGCTGATGGATCTGGGCGGGGGGCTGTGGCTCCTGCTGCTGGAAGCACCCCACAAGGGACAAACCATCTCTTTATTTTCAGATGGGCAAACTAGAAGTCTCCAGTTTTATTTGACATGGGTAATTTCATGGACTCCAAGACTTGAAGCCCAAGGGATGAGGACATCCATCTCAGGCAGTATATCCAGCCCCAGGAGGGGCTCAGCACCTCACAGGAGTTGAATTTCTGACCCCACCTGGGAAGTTCTCCAGGAGTTTTGCCACGGGCAGGAGCAGGCGGGAGCAGCCAGTGACTCAGGCTCTGGCCATGTGGGCATGCTGGGGGACGCCTTGTGCATACAATTTCTTTGGCATGTAAACGCTTGTGGGGTTGAAGCTGGAGGGCACAGTGAGTGAGCCACCAGCCAGGCAATGAGAGCCAAAAATCTTCTGTAGTGCAAGATGGAAATTATTTCCCTGAATAAACTCGAACCTCTGAGTGCTGAGTCTGTGGGCTAATGCTGGCCACGACAGCCAAGTCTCAGCAGAGACCAGTGAGCAAAGAGCTCTGGTACAAAACAGCTTGCAGAGCCTTTTATGCTACATGGGTTTTCCATGTTCCATGTTCCCCACTGACATTATGGGCAATAAACGGGAGAAGAAAGAGAAAAAAAGGTTATTTTGGTATATTAACCTCCTTGTGGCCAGGTGAAAGGTTAAATTCACATGATTCATTGGCGGCTGAGAGACAGCACTTTGTTGCTAGGATTTTGGGGAATGCAGAGGGCTCCAGCGAAGGAGTCTCGCTAATCTTTAAGGGAGGGAGCCAGGCTCCTGTCTGACGGCTTCAGGCCCAGCAGCTCTGTGTTTCATTTCAGACTGTCACTCTCCTATCTCTCAGCTCACTCCCAGCTCCAGCTTGCTGCCAGATCTTGGGAACTGTTAACTCAGACAAATTTATAGATGGAAAAAGAACAGTTAGCCATTGTTCCTGGGGTGGGGGAGGGAGGAAAGTGAGGAGCTTCGGCCACCAAAGTCATGATGTAACCTGGTTGTTGCTTGGTTGGGAGAAATGTGCGAAGGATTTTGCTCTTCCTGTGCCAGGGAAGGAAATTGGGACCATTATGTTACTGCAAAATGTCAGGACATGGAATGCTGGTGCCCAAGTTACTTGAAGACCTTTCTGTAGAGTGTTCCCATAGAGCAGAATCTCCCAGCTGGATATCTCTGGGGTATGAGCTCATTTCTTCATTTCAAGTCCCGTGATACTGGGTGTTTTTCCTTAAGCTCCAGCCTCTGGAATAATGAGGTCTGACACAGCAGCAGTGTTCTCATGAACAAAATGCCTCGCTATGTGGGCTGAAAAGAAACTGGAAATGGGGAGATCTCAAGGATTAAAACCAAAATGGTAGATGTTGAAACCCTGATTCATTATCCTTTAGCAGTGCTATGACTTTCAGGAACTGTCACCAACTTAATCTACCTGAAAGAAAAGCGGAAGACAAGAAGTGGTTGTTTGTGCCTCCCAGTAGGATGCTCTTCCAATCTGCCTTCTTGGTGGACTTTTTTCTTTTCAATGCAACATTAAAATTCATTTCTGGAAAATGAGAGAGCTTTCACTCATCCTAGTGCTTGTTTTACAGCTTTTGGATGGTCTGTGGCTCCTAAACACAGACCTGTTTTAGAGGAATATCTTCCAAAATCATCCAAAGAATAGAAATCCACCTTTTGGGAGCATTTACCCCCCTACACCAGCCTACCTGTTGCAAGGCTGTACCTGTGTTACCATCCTCATGGTTTCTGTAGCCCCTTCACCATCTGGAGATGTTTCTGGTTTTTTGTTCTTGGAGAAGGCATGGGAAGGGTTTGGAGGATGGTTAGCTGCAAGTGAGTCCACCCACCCTGTCCTGCATGTAGCTTCAGGACAAGAGGGACCTCATCACAGTGGGATAGGCCAGCTGGAGTTTTATATCCACTTTGAATCCAGATCCTCCTTTTTTTTTTAACCCTAATATGTGTGTACAGAGTAGTTGGGGGTGAGAAATTTTAGATTTAAATAAACAATAATAATGATATATTAGGCACTTAGTAAATCGAGCCACTTGAGAATTTGGTTTCTTCTTCCAAGATTGAAAGGGTTGCAAAAGTCTGGCTTTTTAAACAGGAAACTGCATAGATTTTATTCTGAAGACCTAGAAGACAGCATGTTCCTGAACCATTTATTTCCTTCGTAGTACTTAATGGAGTTTTATTTAATTTTGCAATATCAGAGATGGAATTCCACATCCCATAAAATTTCTGCTGAGCCAGCTGCAATACTCATAGAATCAGAGAATAGTTTAGGTTGAAAGGGACCTCAGAGATCACCCAGTTCCAATACCCTGCTGTAGCCAGTGACACCTCTTGCCAGGTCAGGTTGCCCAGATTCCCATCCAACCTGGCCTTGAACACTTCCAGGGATGGAGTAGCCACAACCTCCCTGGGTAAGCTGTTCCAGTGCCTCAGCACCCTCACAGGGAGGAAATTCTTCCTAAAATCTAATCTACATCTCTCCTATTTTCACGTGAAACCACCCCCCTCGCTGTATCACTACAGTCTCTTGTCAAAAGCCCCTCTCCTGCTTCCTGTAGCTCTTTCAGGTACTGAAACACACCTTGCCTCTATAACTAGTCAAGCTTTTCCCATTGCAGACCTGGAGTGAAGTTATTGACTTAACCCCCAGCATCACAGAGAAGAGCACTTAATTCCAGGTCTGAATTTACCTCTGGTGGAAGTCTCCCACTGAAGTTAACACAGACTCTCCAGGATGACTTTGGGACACTCTCTGCATTACGGGCTCATTTTCAATTTGTACCTCTCTCCTCGTATATTTTATATGTCTAAAAACAGTCTTCCATGTAGGAGACTTGGCACTCTGACTTCTCACAAGCAAGGTACTGAAAGGATGTGACAGATGAATGGTGCAGCCTTTCCTATCTGCTAGACATGAATTTAAAGCTCACTGTGCTGCTTTCCCGTGATCTATTTCAATACCTCTCTGTCCAGTATTTTCCCTTTGACTTCACTCACTGTGTTTTGCAGGCTGTGCTTTTCTTCACAGCTTCTCTGTCGCATCTGAACTGCTATGGTTTGGGTCTGAAATCTTCTTCACCTCACAAAACACCCGTTCCCACTTCTCTCTGCCTCTTTGGTTGCATCTATGACCTCTTGTAGCCTCATTTTTCACCTTCTCAGCAACCTCTCAGCCCTCACTGGCTGCATTTTTCATCTGCTTTGGCATGAAAACATGGCTCCAATTAGTTGGAAAGGCAGTATGGAGAGGTGGAGAGGCAGCTGCTTTGGCTAGAACAGGAAGCAAAGCTCTTCTTTCTCTGGGTGACCCAGCTGACCAAGAGATAAGGTAGCTTTCATGGTTGAATGCTCTGGAGATGGGAAGAAGAACAAGAGAGAAGAAAAAGAGACATTCTTCCTCCTTCTCTGGACTTGTAGACACAAAGTTAGGCCAGAACCTGAGCCAGAAACCATATGAGTTTCAGGCATGGACCATAGCTGGTCCTACCCAACGGATTTCTCACAGTGCAGTGGAAACGCACCAGCCCTCTAGTCAAAACAGCATTTGGGGAAGGATGAGGCAATGGGCCACGTGCAATCTCCTGCTCACTCTTGAGGTTTTGCAGAAACAAGCTGAGCAAAGCCATGTGTTGCTGGGAACCATTGGAACCATTGTAAGCGAGCAAAGATAGGCAGAAGCAGAAGTCCTGGCAAGGCTTCATTCAGCTCCCCATGGAAGGGAAGAACATTGTGAGCATGTATATCCCAGCTGACTGTACCCAGGCTAATCTCTAGCTAGAGTTTAGCCCTTGTCCAGTTTTTCTAAACCTTCATCACCACAGATGGACAGCTGGCCCCTTCCTGCAGCCAAATGCCGGGGTCTTCCTTTGAGGGGACGTTGTCCGATCTGCATACAATCGGTGCTGTGGGTTGAAGCTGAGGTCACCACTGAAACTGTGTGCTTCCAAGAGTTGTTAGATCAAACGGAATTTACAGACTAGGACAGTTATTGACAGGGCTGACAAAAGTGATGGTCCAATGATTTACAGTCCAGGTGTGTTGTCAGAGCAAGATATTTGCCTGAGATCCCAAGAACTGTTAAAATTTAATCCCTAGAGACCTCCTCTGGCTTTTCTACAGTGTCTTGAAGGGTCACACCCCCTGGACCATTTGAAGTCAGCATGCACATAGCCTGGAGTTTAGGAACTTCCAGGGGAAATAAGAGCAGACACAGTGATTTAAAATGTTTTAATGGGTATAAAATTGGAGAGGTGAACTGATATAGGATGCCCTTTCCCTTATCCCAAATGTACAATTCTCCACAATAAACCCCTTTGAATATATACACATTAGTCAGGATTATCTCTGAATGTCTAGCGGGCTAAGAATATGGATCCTGGAGACGTCAGCAGAAGGATTCATTAGAGGAGACAGCAAGTGCTTGGAAATGGGAAATGTATTCTCTTATAAACACAGCCTGCACTGGGGTTGACCTTAAGACTGAACAGAATTGGCTGGAGAGACAGCGAAAGCAAGGAGGGAAAACAATGTTCGTTTGCAACTGGCTCCATTTTCTATAACTAAACTCATTATTGACATTTCTGTGATTTCTCTTTATGTCCTACATGAATGAAACACACTGAAAACAAATTGCTGGAAAGAGAAAATCAAGCCAGCCCAAGGTTACTCTTTCCCAGGGAGGCAGATTTCACTGGGTTTGGGACTACACAATGAAACCCCAGGAGGAATTCTCCCTCTGCTGATGTGCTGCAGCTCCCACACAACCAAAGCATTAGACATTTCTTGTCCCACAACCGTTATTGCCTCTTACAGGCCATTTCACCTCTGCAATATCAGACTTCATGAATTTGGATGAATTCTTGTATCTGAAGTGAAAGGATGCAGGGAAATTATATGGCTCCTGTGTGTGTGGGGCTGCTTCCCCCTTTGTCACCTCCTTTTCTTGCTTGTCCATTTGCCTACCAGGCAAAAATGAAAGGAGGTCGCTCTGAGTATGAAAAGAACTCGGTGAGCCAACATTGACTCCTACCTCATATCTATTAGCTGTAAATTACTTTAACATGAGTGACATCACACTTGACTCTTGGTAAAACAGTGTTAAGTTAGTGGGTAATAAAACAGCTTGACACTAATGATGGGTTCTGTGTGATAAATTACTGTCAGTGATCAGATAAGGGTTCTCGAGACTAACCTTGAACCAAATCTGGTTTGTTGCTACAACTTGTGTGCAGTGTTCCACTTCTTGCCGCAGGGATTAAGGGCTCAGAGCCCAATCCTGCTCTGGGCTCAGAGGCAAAAGGGCTGGTCGTGTGCAGGAGCAATTCCAGAAGCAGCTTCCAAGCATCAGGCTGCTCCCACGAGTGGAACAAGGAGGGTTTGGCCTTAACCTTGAGAGTAGCTGTCCAATTACGTGGCCTCGTGGCGAGCCTTCAAATGTAGGAACAATTTCCAGCAGTGACTTCAGTATCCAAATCTCTGATATTCTTTTATTGAAAGAGAGAAGCAGCATTACACAACCAAGGGGTGGATCCTGAAAGCTTCATTTTTTCTGGTGGGTGCGTGTTTGATACGAAGGATTTTGTCGTTTCACAGTGGTTTTTGAACTGTGCATCAGATCTGTCCTACAAACCATCTCTGCCTGTGACCTCAGTAAGAGCAGAGGATGCCCAGCTCTCATTCAAACAACTTGTTTTACTTGCAAACCTTTGGGAGAAAGCTCATACCCGAGCGCTGGGATCTTGCCAAAGTCAATGTAACACGGGGGAATTTGGCTATTTTTTGCATGTATTTTCTTTGGAATCTAACCCGGGTGCTGCTTCGAAAGGGCTGCACAAATTGTCTCACATTGTTATTATTATTTGAGGCTCCATTTCCATTTACCAAGCAGGTAACTTACTCATGACATCTGAAACTATTGTTTTTTTACTGCTTCTTGTATAAGCCATTGTATTAAAACTTTAACCATCGTTTAATTTCATGCCTAATCACTGTTGTCCTGACCTGTTTATTATGACTAGTCTAATCCTGCCGTACTGCTGCGTTATAAATGGCTTCGACAAAGAGAAGTTCTCACTGTGCATCACCCAGATACCCCACTCCTCTGTGATTTCAACAGACCTCATATTAAGATCCTCCAGCTTTAATGCAAGCTGTAATTAATTTATCATCCCGGAATGTCCATTGTGAGAGAAGAGCCCTTGAGAGGGAGTCTCCAGTGCAACAGAGGAGACTGGAGGGAAAATAGCTGGATATGTCTGGGTGTCCAAAGGAATAGGGATTCTGAACCACGGACACTACTTCAGGGATGCAGTTAACTTGTTCCTGCTCTCAGTGCTTTGATAATAAGCTATGTTATGTTTAACACAAACATTTGTTTATGTTTATGCTAAATAAAAAATATTTGTTGGTGCTTCCAGCTTAGCAGTCAAGTAATGGAGAGCCCAGGGACACCAATTAAATTAAAAAGTTAATTGATCCCTATATTAATGTAAGGGTAATGTGTTGTTTATGGTCAAAGGGTGGTTAGCTCTCCAGAAACGGCAACCTTGAGGATGGAGACGAGGGGCTCTGGCTGTGCCCTTGGTCCCTGTGCAGGCAGTACAGGAGTGGGGCTTCTGGAGGAGTCACGGATGTTCCTGCAAAACATGTCCTCCATGGAGCAAAATCCATTTTGTTCCGTACACTCTTCCCACTACATCTGTTTTTTTTTTTTCTCAGAATTTTCTTAGCTGCTTGATTTCATTGGAAAGGAGTAGTAGGCCTGTTTCTGCATGACCCAATGCAAAAGTAATTTCTCTTGGCTTTTTGTTTGTTTGTTCATTTCTGTTCCTTCCTATCCTCTATCTTGATTCCCCTCTGGGGAAAAAAAAAGGTAAGGAAAGAAAAGGAAAAGAACCCTTCTCTTTGGAAAGTGAGGGAGGAGCCTGTGTGGGAGATGTCAAATGGAGCAGAAAATCCCTGGACTTTCTCCAGAAACCCCCATCCACTTGAGCTGTGGATACAATCAGTTTATCAAAACACCCTCTGGTGCATCGCTGCGAGGGAGCAGGGTCATCCCTCTGTCGGGAATTTTTTTAAATGGTCCCTTGGGTTATATGACAGGGATGAGGTTCTCCTCTGTACCACAGCTGCTGCATGCAAAGCAAAGGGGAGATAGACGGGCTGGCACCCCCTGATGCATCCTGACAGAGCCAGGAAATCTGAGAGTGGTGGCACTGGGGATGCAGGGGACACGGGAGCTGCTGCTGCTTGCTAGCACTCTGCTGAAGATGGAGCTTTCCTCCCTCCTACTGCCCCACCACATCTCCACTCACCCCAAAATTCATCAAGTCCAAACCCTGATGATCCTTTCTCTCCCATCTGCTGCCATCTTCCTCTTGGCCAGATGCTGTTCTGGGGTGAGAAGCCCAGAGCTCTCCTGACTGGTCATGAATTTGCTTTCATCAGCATTGATGACCTATCTGCATCCCTCTTGTCCTCCCATTGCCCAGTACTGGTGAGGGTATTGGAGACTTAAAACTCACACCAGGGACAGGTCTGTATCCCAGATTTCCCTAGAGATCATCAAGTTCTGTCTCTGGGAGGGAAAGTGGCAGACCAGCAACATTTGGACAAGATCTGCAGGCACAGGCTGAGAAATTCCTTCCTTCTTCCACCCTTTGATTTGCTGAGCATCCCTGCTTCTGACAGAGCTGCCCATGAGTGTGTCCCACACATGCTCACAGATGTGTCCAGGCTTAAGCGCCTTTGTCTTCAACGTGTCCTTTTTGCCCCTTTTATTTCCCCTTCCTTCCCTTATCAGACACAAGGCAGCCCATGCGAGCAGGAACACTGTGACTACCACTGTGTAGGCAAGAAACAATCTCTTGCTGGAGTGGCCAGGTTCCAGAACAGCTTCTCTGACAGATGCATGAGCAGGAAATGCAGAATCATGTCCAATTTCTCATTCATACCTTATTCATGACTGCTGCAGTCACAGAACACATGTAGCCCAGCGATAGGCAGTGCTCAGTGCTCTGGGTGTGAGTCTCTCCTCTCCTCTTGCTCCAAATCGGGAGAGAAGGATCCTGTGGGGTGCTGATCTGGCTGGGCTGAGAAATACCCCTGGACTCATGTAAAACAGCCCAAGCACCAGGAATGGAAATGTGCCCACATTTGCTTTGCTAATTAACCTTACCCTGGGCTCTGAGGGACTTGTTCTGGAAGAGTAAATGAGATGGGATGGAGCAGAGCCCAAATGGCTCTTGCCTGTTCTGCGTAGCTGCCTCTGGGCCCCTGGTGGTTTTTCCTTTATCCTTTTGGACCTGGATCTGGTCTACTGCTTCCCCATAAGAACCCCGAGTCCATCAAGCAGTGCAAACACTGAATGTCACAATGTCTTCCTGCATGAGCTGCACCTCCTGTCCCCTGCAAATCAGCCTGCCCCATCCAGCCTTATCCTAAAGCAAGGGTGAGGGGGTAGATTCTCTGATGGCATCATGGCACCTTGGGGCTCCTGGGCTTATGCCAGGCAAATCCCCATCTCCTCATGTTGGAAGCCTCAGCCAAGGTGCCAGAGCTGCATCCTNACTCATGCCAGGCAAATGTTCTTTATCCCCATCTCCTCATCTTGGAAGCCTCAGCCAAGGTGCCAGAGCTGCATCCTCCACAGGTGTTCCCCTGTCCTGCAGGAGGAGCATTTCAGAGAGGAATGAAAATGATTTTATTCTATTTGGGACCATAATTTGGTCTGGCTGCTGGCTTAGACACAGGAGGACGATTCAGCTCTTAAGGAAGGAACTGGGACCTGTTTCCATTCTGTGTTAGATAGTTTTGTCCTGCTCCAGCAGGGGGGTTGGACTCGATGATCTCTTGGGTCCCTTCCAATCCCTAACATCCTATGATCCTATGATCCCGGGGTCAAGCATCCTTTGGGCTTAGCTCTGTATTTGTTTGACCTCTCTAACACTCAGCTTCAGCAAAACTCTTTTTATTGATCTAATAACTTTTTTTCCTTATTATACTGTTCAATAGCAGAAAGGACTGAGTGATACCCTAACCTGAGTGAAACTCCTCTGGCAGCAAGGGGAGGTGGGTGAGGACTGTGC
The DNA here is from genome assembly GCA_013400115.1 of Rhinopomastus cyanomelas. Lineage (NCBI taxonomy): Eukaryota > Metazoa > Chordata > Aves > Bucerotiformes > Rhinopomastidae > Rhinopomastus > Rhinopomastus cyanomelas. The sequence goes on from VXBP01005290.1 coordinate 542,202, forward strand.
CCTGAAACACTGCCCTGGTTAAGATAGAAGAACCATTGAGAGCTGCGGGAGAGAAGAGTCCAAAGTATCAGAAAATTCCCACCTGGGTGTGTTTGTGTGGAAACACCTATTCCTGCCCATCATTGGAAAAACAGAGCAAAGCTCAGCCTCATCCACTACTTTTTTACCCTAATTTTTCCAGTTTAACCCAAGAGGTGAGTTTTTCCCAAGCAGCATTCGTGCCCACAAGTGCAATAATAGTCATGACAAAGCTCNGAGCAGCATTCGTGGCACTTTGAGAAGTGCCCACAAGTGCAATAATAGTCATGACAAAGCTCCCACATTCCTGCCCAGATTCCAGGGTTTTCCTCTGAGCTGGCTGGCCATACTGTAAAAGTTGGTAATAAATATCTGTCTTTGGTATAATAAAAGCAATGTTTATATTCTTGACAGAATGCATTTGTGAACTTACAGTCATTAGAGATGTAAACTGAAGGCAAGAAGATAACCTCTCTCCCAAATGTTCTATTTATTTCTGTAAAGTAATTTGTATGATTTATCTTATAGACTAAGGTTTATGGTTCACTTTGAACTCCAGGTTCTTAACTCAGCAATTGCCTGTTTGGGCTGAAGCGTATAAGTGATGGCATGACCCAAAGTGCTAGATGAAAGGGAGAAGACAAAAACAAGGCAGGCTTCTGGGATTTTAACCATCATTTCTATATTCCATTGACATCCCTGGGTTAAATATTTTCCTTTAGGAAGCCAATATGACCATTCCATCTGTATGCCATATCTCCCAGTGACAAGGCAAAGCGCAGAACACGGGCATCTTCAATGAGGCATGCCAGGAGGCGTCCCGGGGAATGTGGGGAGGTCAGATGCTGGCTTTAGTCATAACCCTCAGTTTACAGATACTCATAAGCATCTCTTTTGTGATTCATAAAAGAAGCATTTGATGTGGGTCCTTGTGTTGCTGCCGGACCAGGCTGGAAAGCTCGTGCATATTTGAAACAGGCTTCTAAGTCATGTTTGCAAGAGATTACATTTAATATTAAATGGATGTAACATTCCTGACTTTGCTAAGTCTGAATTGAAGCTGAGAGATGAGATCTGGTTCATTCATCCAACTCCAGACAGAAAAAGCTCAGGAAAGCTCCAACAATGCTCAGGTTTTGGGCAGATGGACCCTGCTATGATGTCTCAAAAGCCAGAACAGCGCTGGGGGATTTGCAGAGCTCAGCCCAGAACGGTGGTGAATAAGTGGAGTGGTCCCAAGTTTCTGTTTGGTTTTCTGCTTTTATCTCCTTTTATACATAATGTCTCGTTCTGGAGTCTTGTGAGAAGGCAACTGAGTTTGCTCTGCTAAAATATTGAAGGCTGGTTTAGCTCTGCCCAGCAGCATCAGGGCAATTGCTGGAGACAGCGCAGGACACAGGTCCCACCATGCTGTGGGTGCCGGGGCAAGGCTGGCTTGTGTTTGCACCAAATTTTAGCAAATTCCTAGCAGAAGGATGTAGTTAAACAAGTCTGTTTTCACAGCATCTTCACTAGTACCATCAGAAGGGATGAATCAATCTCCACTTAGCCTGGCAGAAAGGCAGGACACCTTGAGTACTGGGTCCAGTTTTGGGCACCACAGTATCAGAAGGACATTGAGGTGCTGGAGCAGAGCCAGAGAAGGGCAAAGAGGCTGGGGAGAGCTATGGGGAACAGGCCCTATGGGGAGTGGTTGAGGGAACTGGGGTTATTTACTCTGGAGAAGAGGAGGCTGAGAGGAGACCTTATTGCTCTCTACAACTACCTAAAAGGAGGTTGTAGCAAGGCTGGTGCTGGTCTCTTCTCCCAAATTACTAAAGATAGGATGAGAGAAAATGGCCTCAAGTTGTGTCAGGGGAGATTTAGATTGGGTATAAGGAAGAATTTCTTTACTGAGAGAGTGGCTGGGCACAGGAACAGGCTGCCTGGGGAGGTGGTGGAGCCACCATCCCTGGAGGTGTTTAAAGAACAAGTAACTAAAGCACTTGAGGACATGATCTAGGGGTTAGGGAGATGTTGGGATGAGGGCTGGACTTGAGGAACCTGGAGCTCCTTTCCAGCCATGACATCAGTTTTCTTTCTGTAAGAAAGACTGAAGTAGGAGGAGAAAAAGAAACCAAAAAAAAAAATAAATCCAGGAAAACATGATAATAAACCCAGGAAAGTAAAATTATTTGTTTTATTGCATTCCTCCTGCATGTTTTCAGAGCAATGAGGTATCTTGATGCTTTCAAGGAGCCCAAGAACAAGGACAGGTGATTTTGGTAAGGTTATTACACTTTGAAAAACAATTGTATGTACTTTTAGATGTTCTGGACAGCTCTAAAGTAGCACAGTGAGATACCTTCACCATCCCTGGAGGTGTTCAGAATGTGTAGATGTGACAGTAGGGAACAGGGTTTAGTGGGCAGGATTGGGTTGGGTTGATGGTTGGACTTGATGATCTTGGCGATCTCTTCCAATCTTATTGATTCTGTGAATCTATACATTTAAGAGCTATTTATGATAGGTGCTGGCTTCACATGCACAGTAAGTGTTCAGCTACGGAAACCACGCCTGGTGCCGGGACAACCCCATCCTCTCCAGATCTCCACCATCAGGTTCATTTAGCACCAACACTTGCTCAGCTAGTTGTTTTATCTGGTGGCTCTGAAGCATAATTCAGGTTGGTAGCTGTCAAGGTCCTTGCAGATTTCCCTCCCAAAGGAGGCAGAATTTGGCTTCTGGGTCTCACCTAGATTAGGAGGAAAGGCTGTTTAATCTCCAGGCTAATTGTTCAAACACTCGGTTACCTGCTCTCCCACCCAGCCTGGCTGAATACAATTTGAGAGGGTGAGGAAGAGCTGTGTACTAAGTACTGCCTATGTTTTGGGGCATTTAGTTATCAATATGTGGAATTCTGTCCAGTCCTGGACGTAAAAAATTGGTATCTTATCTGGCCTCTGCCAGGTCACCATTAGTCACAATTCAGACACCATTTACCCCGCAGGGCTGAGACCCATGTGATGCCTGGCTCTGACCAGTACTATTATTCACTTACTCTTGAGAACACTATAATTAATCAGAAATACACGTTAACACCCTGTCTTCTCTCCCTTGCTTCCATCAGAAATCTTCACCAGCCACCCAGCTTCTGAAAATCGCTAGATTAAGACCTTACTGAAGTTAATGGGAAAAGGCTCAGCAGGGATTCATCACACTCGAGGTCAGCCTTCTGCATTCTCTTGTCTCCTAAGGTAGGCAGAAAGCCTGGAAAATGGGAGCAGGGCTAGGAGCTCCCAGATGCCTGTATCAGGGGTTTGCTAAGCTGGATACAGCCATGGCAGAAGTGAAACAGAAACTCCCCTGGAGATGGTTTAGGTGGAGACGGGGTCTGATAGGGGAGCTGCTGCCATGTCAATAAATTATTATGCAGTGCAACAAAAATTGTGAAGGGAAGATGGCAACGGGTGGTTTGGAAACCTCTTCATGAGGTGCTTTTCTGTGCAGGTGTAAAAGCTCTTTTTTAGTGATAGATATAACCCACTGATACCAGATACCAATTAGTACCTGAGAGTTCTCTTACTGATGAAACATCTGAGAGGTCCCCAGCAGTTACTGGGGATGACCAAATCTCCTGCCCCATCTCTGGAAGAGTTGAAGGCCAGGCTGGATGGGGCCTTGAGTAACCTGATCTCGTGAAGGTGTCCCTGCCTATGCAGGGGGTTTGGAACTAGATGATCTTTAATGTCCTCTCCAACCCTGGCCATTCTATGATTCTATGAAATGAATCCTGTGGGCACACCTGGGACTTCTGATCCCAGGGCTCCTCTCCTCCTCTCAATTTCTTCAGGATTAGCAGGAAAACCATCTTGATACAGGGGGTGACAGAGGCTGCCCCCACCTCAGGAGCACAGGCTGTCCTGCCCACATTCCTCCCAGCGCATGCACTTTACCAGGAACATGGAAAATCAGAGGCAAGAGCTGGCCCCAGCACCAGGTTCTCCGGAGCTGGTGTGGGCAGGAGCAGCACGTACAATGGACCATCTGTTTCCTTCTGTTTTGATTCCCAGATTGGATCAGCTGGGCTGAAGGAAAATAGAGCCAGAGTGCCAGTGCTGGAGCCTCCACTGCACCAGGGCCACAGGCATTGGGGAGGTTCAGAAACAAGACGTCTTGCAGTGGCAAGTGGGATGGAAACAGCTCACTGCATGGCTTGGGGAATGAACAGAGCATGTCTGAAACATGGATAGCATTCCAGAAACAAAAAAAAAGATGATAAATCTCCCCCAAATATGAGGTGCTACCTGTATTTTTAGGCAGCTGGTTTGCCCCAGCTCTGGATCATGCTCAGCTTTTGGCTGTGCTCAGCTCCTTGGCTGCTGGAGAGTTTGCTGCTCAGAGATGGGCGTGTTTCTCCTGAAAATGGGGCAATTTGCTCCAAAATATCTCTGAGCAGGGCTTGGGAAGGGCTCTACTTTGGTCTCAGCTCAGCAGGCTGGTGGCTTCTGTCAAGCCTTAAATATATCAACACGTGCAGACTGCAAGGTGTGTGAGGACGACTCTCAGCAGGACTCAGAGCCTTGTGCATCAGCGAGGCTTCACTGTCACCTGGGTCAGCCATGGAAACGTGTGTTTTCTGCCATTTTATTGGCTTCACAGCAAAGCTGTAGTGATGTGGCAGGTGGGCCAACCAAATGTGGTTGATCTGCCTGGAAATCTTGCTCCCCCATCAGGGCTTCCATTAGGTGGTAACGCAGGGGTGACCCCCCCCCCCCACCATGGCTGTCCTTATAGCCCCTTCCCTGCACCCACCCCATGGGGGTCTCTCCACCCGTCGAAAGGGCTGATAAGGGGGAGGTGATCACTGTTTTCTCTCTTTAGGACTGACCTGTGGCTGACCCTGCTCTTGACAGGTCACTCTGCCAAGACAGCGGGACACAGCGGGTCCCTGTGCTGGCACTAGGGGGGATGGCAGGACAGGAGCACGCTGGGGTTGTCCTGAGCTCAGGGGACACCTCTGGGCTCAAGGAATGCCTCTCACTCCCCCAAAATCATGGGGTTGCTGTGCAATGTGCAGGGATGCTTTGGGAAGCCATAGCTGCCTGCTCCTGCTCTGTGTACCTTCCCCATCCGTGTGTGTGCTAGGGGCATGTTGCAACCCACCCACCCCAGGCTCTCACGGCCTCTCTGAAGGGTATTTTGAGGAAAAAAAAAATCTGTTTTGCAACATCCTGGCAGAACCCCCTAATTTTGGGTGTAAATGTGGACATCTCATTGTATTCAGGGGGAAAAGCTGGATGAGACCCAGCCTGCAGGGCACTGCAGGGACTCCAGTGACTAATTCCTCCCCAGTTTGGAGGCAGAAGCCTTCCGTCTCATAGCAGACCCCAGCACCTCTGTGGGATCATGGATTCTCAGTGCCATAAACCTCCAGCTTCTCAGTATCTTTGACTATCTGAAACATCAGGGTTTGCCATTGCAAGCTCTTCTTGGCAGCCATAAGGTATAAAAAACTGTAATAAATGAGAGCTGAGATAATTGCACAATCACACAGCTCCAGGAGTAGTAGAAAAGAGGAGGGGGAAAGGAAAAAAGGAACACTTGTTGCAAGATTTGGGGTTTTATCATCAGGGCTGGAATCGTTATCATTAAAAGCAAATATTGCAGAGTGAAACGTCTCTGTTATAAATCCAGATGGGAATTTTGCACTAAAAATAACCTGCGTTTCCCTTCGTTGTGCTATGGCAGAACCTCTGGACTCTGGTTGTAAATGCATTTGGTGTCCTGTAAACAAAGAATATTAGTATCTCCTTTATGCTATTTATACCCTGCATAGAACAGGAGAAAAAAAACCCCTTTGCCAAAGAGGGTGAGGAACCATAAAGAGATCATAAAACCTGGGAGAGAGAGAGACGAGTGAATTCCAAACATTTTATCATCAGGATCATTCTTCTTAGAGACACGGACTATTTAAATATGGATTTGTAATGCAGTCAAGACATCTAAAGGCAACACAGAGAAGTGGTTTTAAATAAACAAGTAATAACTTGAAAACGCATCAGCAATGAAAGCCCCACAGACGTATAAATAGAAATTCATATCAGAGGAGGTGCTGATGGCAGAAGTGTATTTTACACCAAGGCGAATATAATAGAAACACCAACACTTATTAATAGCACAGACAGATTTGCAGAAGCACTGTTTTGGGGCCATAAGGTTATTTGTTTCAGAGCTTTTGGTTGTCAAACTCCTTTGGAAAAATAACAGACTTCCATTTCAGCTCCTTCACCGTCCAGGTTTGTTTCATTTTTAAAAATCTCATTCATGTTTTCAGGGTGGTTTTTTTTTTTCCCTTTAAGTGCCTCAAACAAACTTTTACAATTTACACACCGTTTTGGCTCCTACTGCTCTGATAAATTGCAGGAACAGCACTCTACAATATTAGAATCAGTTGACTCAAAGAGTTTAGAACTGAGATAAGAACTGAAAAGTCACTGAAGGCAACAACCGACTTGGAGTGCCAAGAGCAAAACCAAGGGAAATCTGTGAAGGGAATTTGCAGTTAATGGAAACACCACTTGAAATATTTACCTTGTCACTTCACAGCATTTTCCCTACAGTTTTTCTTTTGTCCAGATAAATGCTAACCTCGCTGGCTGAAGACCTTTCCCAGTGCTTATCTCCTCCAGCAACCCCATGTCCTTGAGTCTCTGATCCTTCTGCCTTTATATCCACCGCCTTGCCCTGCCCGAGCTGGGAAGGGTGTGTGGCATCCTGTAGGGGTGTGTGGGGTCCTTGTCCTGCCTCTCCTGGGGCTGCGTTTGTGGCTACCTCCATCTGAACCTTGATCAGGGACCCTCAGCCTTTGGCAGTGGGTGGTGGGTAGCTGGGACAGGGTGGGATATGGATACTCAGAGCATCACTTTCAGGCTGGCTCATCCTACAGGGTGACACTAGGGTTTGCTCACTGACCCCAGGACTCCTTTACTCCCCTCTAGCCCTGATCTGGCTCCAGGATGAGGAGAATCCATGTTGGGCAGCTGCCGGCCCTGCTTCTACTGAGCCACCCCCTGTGAGCCCCAGGTGGCCAAGTAAACCGGGAGTTTGGCCGTCAAGAAGTTTCTCCCAGTCATATTCTTTTGTGACCCCATTTCCAAAGCTTCCCCTGCACCCAGGAGCATGCGTATCCCTGCCTGGGCTTATTTAAACCAGATCAAGAGGGTGTGAGTGCATTAAGAGAGAATGTACAGAGGGTCTGGGTAGACTGACTGTCCTTCATATGAGACCCTACAGGAAGTGCCAGAGATGCTCTCTATTCCCAAAGATTATTTACCTGCAGGACCCATGAAGACATCAAAGCCCAAGGGTGGTAGGCACCCATCAGACCTCCTCCACTGCTGTGGCCCTGAGGAAACCAAATCCCACATCATTTCCTGGCAGCTGGGAAGCCCGAACCCATATCTGTTCCTGCCCTCTGTTTTTTATAAATTAGATCCCAGCATCTCAAAGTGCTTTAAAAACTTACCAAACACTTTATTTATCCTTAGGATCATGCAGGAATAATCAATCCCCTCAGCATCTGGTTCCTTTTGATTTCTTTTTTCTTTTTTTTTCTTTTTCTCCTAATCTGGAAACCTGCTGGGGAAGCAGCAGGAGACGCAGACGATACCCAGGGTCTACATTCATTCGGCTGATTCCGACAGACCTGCCTTCCAAACGTGTCCTGCTGTTAGAGGCAACACTGAGCAGCGAGGGAGAGAGAAGGGAAGGAGTCTGGGCACAGACTGCTCCTCAGGGTGGAGGGTTGGGGAAAGCGGCAGATGTAGAGGGGAAAGTCAGGACATCCAAAGATCCAGGCAGCAGAAGAAAGATCAGTGTGGGGCAGGGACATGCAGGTAGAGGGATAGTGAGGAAATGGTGGGGTTTTCCTCACATGCTGTTGGGTGAAGTGTTACCTAAAGCATTGGAATATCGATGGATGGGGTCAGGTCTCCCATCCAGCACAAACGTGGCTGCTGCTGCTGGGTGCTCTCATACAACTGTTCTGCAAAATCTGTACAGAAACAGCTGAATTAGGATGATGGCATCTTTTTAACATTTAGCCAATTGTATTTCAAAAGTGGTTTAGGATAACCCAGAAAAAGGCCATCATGAGTATGGAATGAGTGTCCCTGTGGGGTGTTAGTTCAGACAACAAAAAATATCTTTAATTCACCCCAGAATTTATGCTGGTGGGATGTTCAAGATCCTTATTGGGACTGTAGGTTTCCACCTCAGAGAGATGGAAACAGCCCTTAAAATCTTTTACCCAGCTGAGCTGTGGGGTGTCTGACCCATAAGGTTACCCCACCATCAGAACTGAGCCCCACACCCTGATGTGATGGAGCTGCCTTGTTCCCAGCCCTGCCCTAAGCAGATCATCCACCTCAGTTATGTGAATTGGCCGTACCTGCGCAGGCTCCGCAAGCTCGAGCTGTTTGAAGGTTAAAAAGCAAAAGTCCTACCCACTCCCTGCGGCTCAGGGGCTTTCACCCCATTTTCTTGGAACAGTGATCTCTGAAATGGCTCCTGTCCACGGTGCAGCTGTAAAATAAATAAATGTGTAAATCAACGGGGCACACTTCAGACTTTGACCCATAGAGCTGGGGAGCCCGCACCGGTGTTTTCACAAGCTTGCGATTGAGCTCTAGCCCTTTGTAAACTTTTACTGGATTGCCATGGACGTGGCAGAAGCAAACAGTCTGCCTCAGCAATTACAAACATGCAGGGAGGCTGCGGCGCGGGCGGCTGCCCGAGGAGCTGTGCATGGCACCGGCAGACACGGCCCGGGTGACTCAGCCCTCCCCAGCCATAAACCCCAGGGACTGGTAGGATTTGAAGCCTGGTGGAGCCAGGATTGGGAGTGGGGTCCTTGGAGAGGCTCCGCTGAGGGGGCAGCTGGGTGATGCTGCTGCTCCCCTCTTCGCCTTATTGACTGTTTAAATCCTGTGCAGATCAAAGAGGGACTGAGAGTGTCTTCCTAATGCTGCTTGAACTACACTGACCTCTTCCTCTGGAACCTCTGTTAACTCCTGCCCATTACTCATTGTAAACAAAAGGGGGATCCAAAGGTTTTCCAATGGCCAAGATGAATGAGAGATGTTAGGAAGCTGGTGAAGGATGCTTCGGCATGACATGATTTAGGGAAAGGCAGGAATTCAGACTCAAATGGGCTGGCATCCCCAATCCACATGGTAACACCTTTAACTTTGTCTGCATCTAGTGAAGGAACAGCTTAGAGAAGGTGATGAGCTAAAACACTGGGGCTGCTTAAATATGAACTTTAGAGCTTGGTCATGGGTCTGACTGGAAAGCCATGGCAGCCCAGCTGAGCATATGCCAGTGCCATGTCATGGTTTGCAGCTATATCAGACAAAATCACCCCATCACGTTGGAGGACCTTGAACTCCAGAGCTGCTCTGCTTGGAGCTTTGAACTTTGTGGCTCAGCTCTGCTTCCAATGCAAACACTGAGCTGCCATGTGGGCATCTGGCGGTGCAGCTTATCCTCTCTTTCCATATCTTATCCTCTCTGGGAAGTCCTCTGCTGTACCTCACATTCACTTTTCCTTTGGAAACACCGTGTATACAGGCTTGAGACAACGTCAGACTCCATCACGGTCCATTGCTCTTGTCATAAAATCGTGCTTTTTCATGTAGTACATCAGAAAAACCTGGTTGAACTTGGGATATTTCTGCATGGGCTGCGGAGGGGAGGAATGACAGTGCAACCCCCAAACAGTAGCCTGTGCTCCTCCTGCAGCCACGAGATGAGAGCTGGTGAGGGACAGCTGCTTCAGCCAGTGCTGGGCTGGAACTCAGATTCTCCTGAACACTTCCCAGCGATCAGGAAAGTTCTGGCAACCAAGAATGGGATGAGTTTTGCGTGTAAGGGCTTCTCAGGCTCATTTTCAGGCACAGGCATATGGACTTCTCCCAACAATTGAGATCAGTTCTTCACATTTCCCAGTGAACTGCTGTTGAGTTTTCCTACCAAGGTGCCGGTACAGGGACACTGGGGGTCTCTGCAGAAGAAGCCTCCTCCTCCTGGCCATCTACAGCAGACCTCCACCCCAGTTTTGGTTTAACCCCCACCCACTGGCTGCACCGGCCCTTTATCTCCCCTTGGCTGGAAACAAAGACACAGGGTGAGACACGGTACCAGTAATGCCAATTCCTTGTCCCATGGTGAGTGATAACACAGAGCTGGTCTCACCTGCCACCGGCCCAGCGGCACTCACTGGGTGGTTGCCCCATGCCCGGGCAAGTTGCCTCCCCCTGAGGCCCCTCATAGATGGAGATCAATTAATCTCTGACTTCTCCCCATTCCCTCCCTGCCCAGCCTGGCCCTTGGCCCAGGAATTTTTCCCCTGGCTGCCCATGGAGTCCACTGCAACCTCACAGGAAAGGGCTTTGGAAATCTGTGCCTGAGCAGCCTTGGGGCATTAGGGATCTTTCACACTAGTTTGTGGGGATTTAGCGTTTTTGGGAGCTGTAATTTGCATCCTGATGTTGAGACAAGAACCACCAGGCAGAGACCGGGCAGTTTGGTAACTTGTGGGTTGTTTTTAATGGGGCTGCAAGTGTGAGATGGGGAAGGAGAACCAAGGCAGGTGCAAGATGAATGAAACCCACAAACACGAGGTGAAAGAGGCAAATTTCACCCCCAGAAACCCGAGTTTTGCAGTGGAGAGCCCAGCCTTGGCTGCAGGATTTGGGGTTTGCGGTCAGCCAGGCACACAGTGACCTCTGCTGTCTTCTCCCCAGCAAACCCCAGCCCAGCAGGCGAAGGCAGATGGACATCCGCATCTTTTACAGGAGTAGTGCTGGGACCACTGTTCACTCGGCGCTGTGTGAATAACACCAGGAGCGCAGCACAGCCGGGACGCCGTGCGCTAGCCCCAGCCATTCTTTAGTGCCATCTTCAGGCGAAGCTTCAATATTGCTGAGATCAAAAAGCCCAGCGGGCACCAGCCGGGCAACAGCTCCTTGTCCTGGGATGGCCAGACCCAGGAATAGCTTTAGGCACTTGCTGGGATCCATACAGGTGGGTGATGGGATCAAGGTCAGCAGGGATTTTCCAAGAACGAGGCATGTCTTGCCTGAGATTAGGTGCTGGGAAGCGTTTTCCAGGAGCAGGAACAGCCAACAGGTAAACTCCAGCCCAGTGAGGTCAGTGTTTTCCTGAATAAGGCGTTCACTTCCAAAAACACCCTTTTTGGTCCTATTTATAAAGGGGGTAGCAGCAAGGGCTGGGGATTCCCACCACACTGCTGGGTGGGGTGCAGAGGGCAGGATGGGGACACTGGGAGGATGCAGCCCTGCCTGGGTTCCAAGGGCAGCCCTTCAGCACTGCAAACCCTGAAATATTTCACGGCACCTCTCTGTGCTCAGACTGTTCCTAGCAATATCCACTGGTGTGCAATCCTGACTGGCTGTACAGCCTGGATGGCAGGGCTGGGGTGATCTTAGCTCTCCTGGGCATCTCCAAGTGCTGCCAGTTTGGGTTTGGAAGCAGCCATTCCCCAGCCTGGTGGGACATGCTGGGAAAAGCTCCTTTGCTGTGGGTGGAAGCAGCAAAAGGAACTGAATGAGATGAATATTCCACCTAGAACTGAAGCCCCCAGCAGCTCCTGGTTGGAGTTTCCCAAAGCTGCTGGGGCTCTAGCATGTTCATGTCTCAAAGCTGTGACCTCCAGCTTTGCCAGCATGGGGATGCAGGATGAGAGAGGCTCCAGGCTTGGCTGCCTCCTGCACACATCTGGCACAGACATGGAGCTGATCCTGCACAATGTTACTCATGGTCCTCTTCCGTCGGAGGATTTTTCAAAGACCAGGCTTCCTACAGCTGATTTACAGCACTTTTTAAAGCAAAGGGGCGATTCCAGAGGAGCCACCAATTATGTTGATGAAGAGCCTGACAGTAAACAATGTCTTTTCTCCCTCCAAAAGGAAAAGACATGGAGGGAATTCAGCATCTTCCCAACATCAAAGCTAATAACAGAAGTGAAGTGAGACCCTGACCTTTAACAGCCTGCCTGTTAGGGTGGATTATATCATGTCAGCAGCCATCTGCAATATAAACTATACCTGGCTTTGATGAGACCTCTTATAGACCTTTAAATGAGTGGAAATGCTCCACCGCTTTCTGTGCAGAGCAAACCTCGAGAAAACCAAGGCATTAACTCTCCAGCACATGGAATTGGGCTGTCCTGCCTGCCCTGCCGGCACCATCCTGCAGCCCTGTCTGGGAGGATGGAGCCAGGACAGGTTGTGCCTGTCCCTGGCAGACTCAGGATTCAGGTATTTCAGAGGATTCGAGCCAGTGTCACTTTTTGGATTTTTTCCTGAGAGCAAAACAGAAGTTTGTTCTCTGGAGATTTTTAAGGGTTTGCCAGCCTGCAGACTCCATCTCTATTTTTGCCGGTCTTTCTCTTCTTTCCACCCAAAATACAGCCCCTCAATTGCTCTGGGGATGGAGAGTCTCCCTGAGATGCAGTACCCATCTTTCTGCAGTGTCCTCTCTGGTTTCAGCCGGTGCTGGAGCAAACCTCAAGTTCCTCAGCTGGTCAACCAAGCCTTATAGATTTCCAATTTTCCCTCCTTCATCTGGAGACTGGGGAACAGGCAAAATATAAAATTGCAGGGCTAAATATAGCAGGAGCTAATTCCAGGAATGTATTATTCTGAGTGCCCAATAATTAAAGTGAAACAGGAGCAGAAAATCTGGGTAAGGCACATACACCACCCCACAGATAACCAAGGGCCATCATCAAGAGTGTGGCATTGCCTGGATGCTGTTGACCACCAGCCCACACGAGCAGCCTGTATCACCAACAGCGAGGGGTTAAGAAAACACAGGTGACATTTGGCTATTTGAAACATTAAGGGATTTCAGGAAGATCACATGGTTTGGGGCAATTCTGCTTTAGATTAAGGCAGTGATTCCTGGAAGCAGAGCAGCCCTTTGCTAACAGAAAGCAGAGGATTAACCAGTGCCTGTGTGGATGGACACTGAGCTTCTTGCAGACAGCAGCTCAGTAACCCATGCATCAGTGAGGAAACAGAGGGAGGACTGTGCCATAAAGCCTCATGGCTAACCATGCTCTCCTAAGCGAGCCGTGTGTGTCTGGTGTCTCCATCCACCTTCACAGTGTTTTTGGAAGTCACAGAATCATAGAACAGTTTGAGCTGGAAGAGACCTTCAAGATCATTTAGTCCAACCTTTTCCTAGTCCTATCAGCACCACTAAACCATGTTCTTCAGCACACCATCTACCCTTGCAGCACGCATCAATTTGCAGCAACCCCATGTTATGGCTGCTGTTTCTGCTAAGACCCAGCTTGGCTGAGGGGCTGAGGGGATGCAGCATGAGCTGTTCCACCTTGGAGTAAACTGTCCTTTGCTGCCCTGCTGCTCCCGATGATGACGGAACTGTTTGCTGGTTGATCCCAAGGCAATTGAGGGAGATTTTGGACTGTTTTAGCTGTGTTGGCCATATTACTGAAGGCTCCAAATCTTTGCTCCTACCCTGGGGCTCCTGTGCAATCTGGAGACTAGGCTGTGACCCTGATGGCACAGGGCTCAGTGCTGGAACATCCTGGCACTGACCTGCTGTGGTAAGAAGCCTGCACAAGCTCTTCTGCACTGAAGCTCTGGGGGCAGGCAAGAATAGAGTGTGACTGAGGATCACAGGAGCTGGTGGCAGGAGCTTTCCTTCCACGCAGAATCATCTCAGTGTGTTGCAAGGTGATAGTCACAGCTCCCCAAAGAGGATTCAGAAATAGTAGGTCTGATGGAGCCATGGAACCTCATTGAGAAGCCAATCTAATTTCCTAATATGTCAAAACATCTCACTGACATCTCAGGGGACTTACTCCTAGAAAGGAAGTTTTCTTAACCGTATCAGGAAGACAAGAAAAAACAGAGGAGAGAAAAAAGTCATCATTGCACCGACACTCAGAGATAACGTTTAAAGCCGAGCATCGGGCACGATAACTCTGCTCCTAAACAAAGCTGATTTATTAGGAAAACTCACCCATTTACAGTCCATAAGTTAAGGGCTCAGGGTTCTGTGCCCAGCAGTGTTCCAGTCTTCAAGGAATACGGTAACGATGTTTTATGGAAGTGTCTGAGCCTTCCTCTCCATGGGCCCTGGCTATTTCTGATATGAAATACACAATGCTCTCACATCTCCAAGCCCTGCACATAGAGCCATAAAGACAAACATGAGTGATCTTGTATCTTGTGGGCCTTTATGGCGTTATAAAAGATGGTTTATGTTCCAATCAGCAGCGACAATTTATGAACAGAGAGGCTCAAAAAGACGTAGCATCAGGCTATGTCTTTTAATATCGTTTGAGAGAACTGTAATGCCTTGAATGACATTTGCTCCCAGCACACATGGAAAATGAATAGTAATGCAGTGGGGATGGATGGCTTATTTCATTGGGAAGGGTCTTCTGTGCGAAGAGTTTTATGAGCGTTATAGACAATAACTAGTTGGCTTATGGAAGAGGATTTATTGGTTGGGTGGCCACCTTCTCCTAGTGTGCTCGCATATTCCTGGTGCCTTGTTTGTGAAATTTGTCAGCATCAGTTCCAAGAGGGGTTTGTTTCTTTTTTCCTACCTCTCTAAATATTAAAATTTGAGCTGGAGACAGACACCAACCATTTTTATTAATGCTTCATTTTATTTACAGAAGGTATCAGTCGTAAGAATGCGTTATGGAGCGGCACCAAAATGATCTGTTTTATATGCAACTCCTCTGGGGAATGAGAATAAAAACCCACTCAGGAGTGGAAGCAACGCGAGTGTCAGACAAGAGTTAGAGCCTGCTCTTTGTTGAGTGTTGGTCACATTTAAACACCCTGTTTTTAAGATTATGCCGAGTATTTACTGCCAGAGCCGGATTCTTGTGAGTTCAGCACGTTTTGGTAAATCATCCTCAAAGCTTCTGCTGTATTTCATCTTTAGTCAAGCATCTCCAAGAAGCATGAGGTGCAAAAGGATGCTCAGGCTGGCCGTGGCACAGTGGCTGACTCTGTTGGCTAAAGGCCACAGTTGGGTCCATAGTGACCAGCCTGTGACTCTGCTCCTGTGTTCAGACTCTGAGATGGACCCAGGTGTGGGGAAGTTTTTGCTGCCATTTAGTTGTGACTAAACCACCATCCAGCACCATTTCCGAGAGTCCCACGATGGAAGAAGCTGAGTACCCATTCTCATAATAAAGTGCATTCTTAGCCACCACATTAGTAGGGAAAATTTGGAAAACGTGTATTTTTAAAGCAGTGAGAAAGGTAACAGCAGTCAGCTTTGGTTTTGAAGCAGGTGGCGGAGTCTCCTGAAAGGACCAGCCCCTTAGGATTTATTTAATGCTGGGCATTGTATAATTTGCTGTTCTGCAGTGAAACAGAGAAGGTTGCTTGAATCTGCAGAGGGGAGAGGGTTTGGAGGCTGATGGGTCATTGCAAGGACAGGGGATGGAGGGAGCACTGTAGAAGAATCCAGCTGAGCTCACTGCAACCTCCTCCTGCGGCTGCCATTGTGGCCATGGGAAGAGCTGTGTGCTTGAATCGGTCAAGAACCGTCCTCACCAGCACCACCACCAGCAGAGCAAAACCTGCCCCACTTGTCACCACTGATGCATTTTTAGAAAATTTCTGGTGCCAACTGCAGCTCAGTCTTGCAGTTCGATAGGAAATGGTGTCAGGAATCAACAAAGAGAATCCCAGCCAGCACTTCAGCACAAGGCAGCTCTTCTAGCTGTGAGGGATTTTAGCGATGGGTTGAGTCAACAACCACTTCACAGGGGAGAAGTGGCCATGAAATCCTGAAACAGAAGCATTGCTGTACCACAGGGTGAATTTGGTAGAGTTTGTGAACTATGAGAGTGGAGCCAGGGAGGTATCAAACTTCCAGAGCACTCACACCAGAGACCTTACCATCTCACAGCAAGCCCCTTGTCCCTCTGGAGGCAATGTCAGAGGTGAATATTCCATTTCTTAAGACCCACCCTTATAAAACCTCCTGATTTATATTTACTCTAAGAGTTTTATTAATGCTGTTGACTCTCCTGTGCTTAGTACCTGCCCCTCCACAGTAATTAAGCATTAGCTAATATCTGCTCATTGAAAACCCTAAGAGAGCTTTATTACTGGGCAGGAGAAGACTGCATTGATTTAGAAGACGAAGTTCACATGGTAATTTCCACATCACCTTAAAAATCACTGCAGAGTGATCTCTGGAAGGTAATAAACAAGATGCAAAATCACCATGATAATATAAATCACCATGAACTCACTTGATATTAATAACGACTCTGCCATGGATCCATCCCAGGGAATTGCTATGCGATGCAGTACCAATGTCCCATTATTATAATGTCTTGCTAAAGTAAAGGGGGAAATGGGATTCTTTATAGGAGATGTGGGATTTTATCAAGCTCTTTTGTGTGGAGAGGAGAGGGAATGCATGGCTGTATCTAGCACTGATGGCATATGCTATGGGTGAGCAGTTTGTCCTTTCAAACTTGTGTCACCTGACTTTCCCAACAGAAGAGCCTGAACCAAAGAAAGTATTCCTGAGTGTCAACCTTCTTGTTCCAGAGCCCAGAACAATCAGGGGAAGGCCGATGGATGTGTCTTTTCTCCTGCCGCCTGCCTCCAATGCAGCCTCGGCTCCCGGGGCGTCAGGAGCAGAAGAGGTGGATTAGAGCCTTCTGGCTGGCACGCGGTGAATTATGTGTTAGCTCTACATACAGCCGTTCATTAGAGATTTACCAGCTGCTTTTTGCCTAAATATTTGCTTAAAACCCTCAGCATATTTCATTCCATAGATTATTTTTCCCTACCCGTTATGAATCAGAGTTAAAAGCGTTTTAGAAAGAAAACACATTTTGCTGAAGTCAGATGTTGCATTCAATCAAGATCCATGAGAAACTTAAGACTGGTTGGAAACAGAATGGGGTTTAGTGTTCACAGTGTTGGCAAGTTGGTTGTTCCAAGTTTTGGCTGGGACAGGCAACTGGGACCAAGTCACCTGGGACAGAGGCAGATGGAGCAAAGATGATTCATTCCTGCAATTTTCAGCCTCTTCTGATCCATCAGAATCAATAAGAAAAAAGATTCTTTTCTGTTTTCAGTTTACTTTTCCTTTTCAGTGCTACAAGCCAACTCCTCTGCCATTCCTCTAAGTACACCAGAGTGCAGGAAGCTTTTCTGTCAGTCCGAGGAGCTTCTAACAGCACTGAAGCTCCCTGCTGATTCCAGTCTGCCCTCAGAAGGGTCTGTTGAAGGTAGCTGTACGGGTCCCAGCCCCAAATCACTGTAGCCAGGGCCATGGGAAGGCTACTCCATTTTATCTCTTTATTTAAAGTTTGTTTCAATTATAAAGTCAACATTTCAAACTTGCTCCAAAGTTCTGAAATTCTGCTTGGTTGTGCCAAACACATTTATATGGGGTTGAAAAACCAGTGTTTCTGTCTCAGCTATCTCAGAGTTTTCCTCTGGAGCTTCCTGTACAGAGGAAGTTTGGAGCAATATTTCACTGTAAGATATTCTAGGAAAAATGTATTTCAGAAGCTTTTCTTTTTAGTACAGCCAGAATTTTCATTCTGCCACCTCAGCAGAATGGAACAAACTGACAGTTCAGAGAGATTCCAAATTCCCAACAAAAGCTTCCAGAATCTGCATCCGTAGTCAGGATCTGTCCCCAGGCTGAGCCAGGAGCCAGACCCTGCTCCCATTAAAGCCAGCGTAACCATCAGCCAATTAACTTGTTGCACTTGATGATGTTTGAGGTCCTTTCCAGCCTTAATGATCCTGTGAACCTGGATGAATTAATGTTCACTAAGGAGATGAAACCTTCCCTTCTTTCTTTGTGGAACAATGCCAATGCCTTCCAGTAAGGGAACTGGTACCAGTGGGCACCAATATATTCTGCAGGAGCTTTACCAATTCAAACCAGCTGCAAATCTGCTCTAAGTGATTGTTTTATTTAACAGGTCCTTAAATCCACTGGGTTCAAGATTTACAGTGAGCAGAGAACAGACCAGGACAGTCCAGCACTCCAGACTGCAGCTGCAAAAACCAGTCATCCCCCTCATCTCAGTGTTTGAAATAAATCCTTACATGGGCATCTTAAAGAGCTGAACTAACTCCCCAAAGCATTAATGGGTGTTAAGTGGTGTGCTGAGATAAGAGAACATCCCATTGTTAGGAATGACCTGTAGAGCTCAGGGGTCAAGTGAAATTTGGCTTATCTGCTGGCAATTCAACCTTACTTCTTCCTGTGTTTGCTCTCTAGAATTTTCTTATGGGGGAGAAAAAAAAAGAATAAAAAGGAAAGTGTAAACCAGCCCCTATTTTAATAAAGAGTCAAGTGAAAGATTCTCTGGGAGTTATTGCAAGATGAAAGACAGACACTGCACTTTGGGTGGAAAAGCCAAAGGATGCCTTCCCTGCGTGATGAAACCCCTGAGACCACCAAACTGTTACAAATGGCAGGGAATTTGTAATGAGCTCCCTTCGTTAAAGCAATAGGGCAGGAGAAGCCCTTTTCCCACTAAGTTTCGAGCCTGCAGAAGTCTCCTCACTATTTTCTTTAATGCGCAGAAGTTGGCACTTGAACCTGTCAGGTTTTTCCTGGTGCCTCCTGGACAGGTGGCATGGGGAGAGCCCTTGGGGTACAATTCTACACTGGGAAAGCAGTGACAGTCTCCCTTCTCCATGATCTGTGGATGATCTGTGGATGATGAAGGAAGTGGAACACCTCCCTTATTATGATCTGTGGAACCAAAAGGTTTTGTACTTGTAGCCAATGTGTTTTGGAGTGAACAGGGGGGAAGAAGGTCCCCACGTCTGGAATGGACTCCCTGTTCTTGGCACAGGCAAGTTGACTCTTGTTACCTGGGACATCCGCCCAAGATTTGATTAAAAGATTGTTGTGCCCATGTATTGGGATAGGTCCCAGCACACCCATTTCACTGGGAGTGGTTGCAGAGAGGGCAATAGCAAGGGGATGGGTCTGCCTTACCCCTAGGGTTAGGGGAGCACCTTAACAGTGAGGCGACATCAGAAGAAAGGGCAAGGCAGGACAAATGCTCTTTAAAGGAAATATCTAACATTTCTGCTTCTGTGGAAAGGGACCGACTGTTTTAACTCAGGGAACTTGAAATCACAAGAGAAATCAGGAATCACAGAATCACAGAATTACTCAGGCTGGAAAAGCCCTCTGAGCTCATCAAGCCCAGCCCATCACCACACGGGCCAAACCAAGGCACTAAAGGCCACAGCCAGGCTGTCCTTAAACATCTCCAGGGATGCGGACTCCACCACTGCCCTGGGCAGTCCAGTCCAGGGTCTGAGCACTCTTTCCATGAGGAAGGGCTTCCTAACACCCAACATAACCCTCCCCTGGCAGCTTCAGGCCTTGCCCTCTCATCCTGGCACTGGTTGTCTGGGAGAAGACCCTGACCCCCATCTGACTACAACATCTCTTCAGCTAGTTGTAGAGAGGGAGAAGATCCCCCCTGAGTCTCCTCTTCTCCAGGCTAAACACCCCCAGCTCCCTCTGCCTCTCCTCATCAGACTCCTCTAGTGTCTTCCCCAGCCTTGCTCCTCTGGTCCTGCTCCAGTCCCTCAATCCCTTCCTTGAAATGAGGGGCTCTGTCACAGTTGTCATGACAAAGCCTAAAGGATTTTGATCACCGCGGTCTGTGCACAACCTCTCCTAAACAGCCCCATCTTGTTTCCCAAGGTCTACAGCCATTGCCTAAATCAGCATTTAGCTGACTGGGCAGATTCCCAGTCCCACTGAGATCAGGGGACACTTTGCACTCACCTGCAGTGGGAGCAGGGTCTCATCTGTCCAGATTCCTCTCCGTTTCTTTGCTGGTCACCACACAACAGGTGTCCATAGTTCTCACGACTGCAGAAATGTCTTTTGACATGAGTTGTCTCATTCTACGCAACCAGTTGAGACTGGAGGTATAAATACAGCCCAGCTAAAACAGATGTAAACACCCAAGCTCTGGACTCCCTGCTTTCTGCCTAAAGGCCACACCAGGAAAGCAACAGCTTCATCCCTCACCTTCTGGAATCCGATACAAATCCCTACAAAAATAGTATTTGGAGGCTGAAACAATCAAACGTGCTTTTTCCCGTGCGGCAAAATACAACAAATACGGCACAATCCACGTGCAATGGCAAGTACCCAGATGAGTGGCAAAGAACAGATCTCTCTGACATGGTGTCTACATCTCTGAAGGAGCCTGCAATTTCCTCTCAGCAATGCTCTTAGGGTGGGGAAGGAAACCCAGAGTGGTGCAAAGTTGGACTGAGAGGCTTTCCCTGCACTATCAGGTTTGAGCCTAGGAATACGGATGTATATTCTCCTTCTTTCAGATTAACAGTCCCACTCAGCATCAGCTAACTTCTTCCTATTGACAGACCTATGAAATACTTGCAGAATCAACAGCTCTAAAGGGTGGCAATGTGCTGGCACCATAAAGCCCTAACATTCGTGTCTATCACAATCAAGGCTTTTAAAACCTAATTACTTCTGGGTGACATCAGTCATATATTTTCATGTGAAATTACAGAGGCATGCGAGGGCCCGGCAAAATAAAAGAAAACAAATGATGCCCTATCATAACAGAGAAGTGAACTATCATTTTTAATCTGGCATGAAAGCTCTGACTGATGAAGCTTAATATAACTTGTTAAAACACCTAACAAGCAGGGAAGTGATTAACTATTGTCCTTTTGCCTCTGGGAAATGGGATCTGCTCTGGGCGAGCACAGAGTGACTGAGATAGCCCTTTGGAGCTGATTGAGCTGCACATAAAGTAACTTCTAATGATCTCAGTCCACTTTGAGCCATAAAGATTTAGAAGGGACAATATTTTAGAAATGATCAAGTTCCACTCATTTTATTAGTGAGGATAAAACACCTTTGTGGAGGAAATTAAATAGAATAAATTGCTGAAGCCTTCTGCAGCTTCCGTCACTTAGCGTCAGAAGCAGCATGGAGGACACTGAGGGGAGCAGGAGCTCATCCCCAGCCAAGTGCAGTGAGAGGACAACCTGCATTTTGCTGCCAAAATGGCACAGCAGCAGTTGTCTGGGCCCAGTAACATCCTGAGTTGGCTAAAATTCTTCTGAACACGTCTACTGGCTCTTGAATCTGGGAGTAGGGGATCCCTGGAACAGGCTGCCTAGAGAGAAGGTGAAGGTCCCATTCCTGGAGCCATTCCAGGTCAGGCTGGATGGGGCTCTGGGCAGTCTGGTCTGGTGAGTGATATCCCTGCTTGATGTAGGGGGATGGGACTGGATGACATTTGGAGGTCCCTTCCAACCCAACACATTCTATGATTCTATGATCCTGTTACCTTTCCAGCATGCCCATGTTGTCACACTCCATCCCAAGGCACTCTGAAACCACAGTTTGGGGCTGTGCAGGGCAGATGGACAAGTGATGAACATGCAGGCTCCCTTTGCAGTCAGTGTGGAGGAGCAACTTTTGGAGGAGCTCATAGCTGGCTCTGAGGATGCTTCTGCCCTACTCTCCTAACTGCTGTGTTACTGCCGAATCACCTCAGCACTAATGTCTCCACAGGGACAAACCCACACAAGTTCCCAGCTCCTGCAACAGACCATGGCGGAGCCTGACACAGTTTGTTCTTCTTGACTTTTATTGAGGACGTGTTTTTCAGGAGATGTTTCTTTTATGGTGCTTAAATTAAGTTTTCAAGGTTAATTGTCCAATTTGATGTCTTTGCTTCAATAAATAATTCAGAGACAGTTTACGTCCTCCCATGTAAAGATGCTACTGAGGTTACCGTCGCAGCCAGGCACTTCCTCTGATGTGCTATTAGCTAATGTGCTGAAGGCTTTTCCACCTCATTTTGGACGCATTTATGATCTTCCAGAAGACACTGGAATTGAGCTGAAGTTGACTGGAAGAGACCATAGTGAAAACAGCCAAAGCCACCGAGCTAGCGCTAAAGTCCCTGCCAGCATTCATCGTCCAGCAATTTTCCTGTCGTCAGCCACCAAACAGCAGCAGCACTGCAATCATTTCAGGTCTTAATGACAACCCACTGATGTTCAGTTCAGCAGGTCAAACTGAGGAGCCTTTAACATGCTCTTTGGGGACCCTTTGAGGAGCTGCTAGCTCAGAGAGTCCTTTCCACGGGCCTCTGAATTGCCACTAGGTCTGATAGAGATGCTGCTAGAAATTTCCCATCGCCAGACTGCTGTGCAGGATATATGACGTTGCT
Organism: Rhinopomastus cyanomelas; assembly: GCA_013400115.1. Classification (NCBI taxonomy): domain Eukaryota; kingdom Metazoa; phylum Chordata; class Aves; order Bucerotiformes; family Rhinopomastidae; genus Rhinopomastus; species Rhinopomastus cyanomelas. Next base: position 564,523 of record VXBP01005290.1, read on the forward strand.
GCTCATAGTCACATTTTTATAGCTCTGTTGCAAACAATCTACAAGACTGGTTTTCCTATAGGCTTTATATAATGGGATCATAACCCTGCTGGGACTGCCAGGTACAAAGGAAAAAAAAAAAACCCTATAAATCATAAATATTCCTGCGGTGCCTTAGGGCTGGAGGTGTCCCAGGGGAGCACTGATAGGGACGGTGCTCACTCCTACCCCCAGGGACCTGGACCTGGCAAGAGAGAGGGATGCTTCCTCTCTTATCAACATTGAGGGAATCTTGTGGGACCAATTAATTAATGACCTTAGCATGATACTGATATATTGAGCAAAAGACTTGCAGTGATTCCTAAGTACAGGTCTTTCCCCTGATGATCAAACCATCTTGAGAGAACAGGATTTTCAGCAAATGCCCCAGCCCTGCTGTCAGTAGGTGTTTTATAATATCAAACCTCATCCTCCTTCCCAAACCTGGTGTGGATCAGCTGGCACTGCGCTTGCCCGCAGGTCAGGAGGCCATGGAGGACTCAGGTAGGAGCTGTGGCTGGATCGGTCCCCGTGCTGACACTGCAATGCAGCTCTGATGCAGCGCTCCTGGCAGAGGGACATTGATTCAATGGAACAGTTGCTGTCCTTTAAATAAAGGTCACGTTGCAGGGGCTGGCTCTGCTCTGTGTCTCTGTGTACCCGGAGGGGAAGGCTGGCCCTGTGGGGAGCTTGGGTGCCCTGTGTTAGTGCCAGGAGCGGGGATGCTGCTGAGATGCAGCCCATGGCCAGTTCACTAGGTTGCAGAGGTCTCCTGGGGTTGCCAACTACAAGAGACAGGTATGGCCTCATGCTGCAAGAATCTGTGGGCTCAGCAGAGCAAGAACTGGTACCTAGAGGATGCTATTTCCATACCCCACAACCTATTTTTTTAACTCCTTACAGAGAAAAAACCCAACTGAATCTTGCCTGCTAGAGCAAATTGTGGCTACAAATATTCTGACTTTAAAAGAAGAAGAAAAAGCAGCTATTGGCAACCTGGCTCACAGCTGAGCAGATTCAGAGGTTCAATGTATTCAGGAGGCATCTGATCAAAGCTATAAAAGGTAGAAGGTGGGGGGAATCATCAAGACAACACTGTAAAAGATGAAAGTTGTTAAATCTAATTTCAATACTGTGTGTGCATAACCTCTAACTCGGAGGCATCTGAGCATTCCAGACATGGCCGGTGCCTTGTAATTTTTGCATCATTTCCCATTACTCACAAGGTACATTAGATGGACGCTGAAGGATGAATTATTCTTTTCAGCAAAACATTTTTGTGGAGTAAGTAAATTTATCTTGTGGGGAGAGTAAAAGGAAGAAATATGGCATTAAAATGTGCAGATCTGAGTTGAACACATCTCTCTTTTACAGGGAAACCATGATTTAAGTGCACTCTATTACTAATGTTTAATAAAAGCCATAATTCAGGATGTCAGGCTGAGGCTGTGTGCATTGAAACCGTGATTTGGGGAAAAAGTGACACAGACATTTTTCAGTACAGTAGCTCTTCTTGAAGCCATTTGTCTGCAGGCCTAAATTAGCTTTGAACTGCGCTTTATCTTTCCTAAAATAGGCATTGATACAGTGATTATGTTTTATCAATTAATTTCACCCACAGCACTGAGAGGACAGAGAGCCAGGTGCCCACTGACCTTCCCATCCCTGGCATACATGGGGCTACCTGAGCACAGGCAGGCAGTCCCAGTGCTGCTCCTTCTGCATCATTCTCAGCTTTGAGAGACCTGGGGACAGTCTGCGCGTGCACGGACTAAATCTCCACCTGGCTGCAGCTTTTGCTGGTCCGTAGGTGTCTCACTGACCACGTTCTGAGGTGAGAGCCCCTGCACTGTACTGCTGCAAACACACTGTGCATTGCCTCAGCAGCACTGGCTGTAAGAGGGAGGTGTGGGGCTGACTGGCTGATGGAGAAGCAAAGCAGCTATTGCACAGCTCTACCCTTCATGCCAGCAGACAGACCTGAGTGGAGCTGACTGCATTTTGCCTCTGCTTGCTGTATAGTTGATGCCAATCCTTCCGAGAAGTGTAAACATAACAGATTTTGGTGCTTCCTCTGCAGAGCAAATCCCTGGCAGCACCCATGCAATGGCAGGAAGGACAGCAATGCTGAGCTATCCCTGGTGTCAGAGCAGCTTGGTGGGACAGAGGTTTGGGGACAGAACTGGATCACTGTCCTTCCCTGACCACACTGCTGCCTCTGAGCAGGTCGTGCAGCTGGTGGTGTCCCTCCTGCAGCTCCCTTGGGCATGTTGTTAGGGTCTGCATGTTCCCATTTAGGGTTTACTCAGAGTTACCAGTCCCTTGAGGTGCATCGGACCATTGCCATGAGAGAGTTTCTTGTTGCAGACACTGGTTGCAACTGCTCCATCCTTTGGAGCATATAAACCGGTGCCAGGCTTGCAAGACCTTCCCAAAGTCACGTACACAGGTCAGTAACACTGGGACTGAAACCAAGCCAGAGCTCAGTGAGGGCAGTGGAGGGGCTGGTTTACACCTGCAGAGGATCTGGACCATTAAATATCACTTTCATTTACAATCTGACCTGCAGCCAGAACATTTATTAGTACAAACCAATTCCCCTCAGGGCAGGCAAAGCCTGGGAGCTCAATGCTGAGCCTGGCCCTTGTTAGGCCTCTCCTAGGGAAACATTACCTGCGAGAGGCTCTCCTCCCAGCAGCCCAGCGCCTGCAATTAAACTCTCCTTAAACTTTAAAGACATACTTAAATGTGTTTTTATGGCCCAATTACTTTCTCTTTATAACCCTAGGTGAAGGCTGCAATCCTGTCCGAGTCATCTTAAAGGTTACATGTACAATTAGCTGGTTCTCATCATGTCCTTTAATATTTCACTTCATAAGCCAAACCAAACCACTCTAAATCCACAGGATGCCAGTGGCCATACGGAGTGTGGGGGCACCAGCAGGACTCGCATCCCTCCCCAGTACCAACGAGTGACTCAGCTACTGGGGAAACAGAGCTACATGAGAGCTAGGGTTGCCTCACTGGGATTTCAGGGGGGGATGTGGGCTCCCTCCCTTGGTCCCCAACCTGCCTGTGATGTTGGGGCAGAGGCACTAATGACAGATGTGTAAACTTTTGCGTGGAGGGATGCCAATATTTTGCATACTCACACAGCGCTGCCATCAATATTAATGCGGTGCTAATATGGGAAGTTCCAGCAGCTGTGTCCATTCTCGGGGGATACTTCAACTATTTATATTCGGGGTAATGAGCAAGCTGTTATTATATAATCAGGCTGTTGGAGAAGCCTTTGGAATAAAAGTCTCGCTGAGAATTAGCCAACAACCGGAGCCTGTTTGGAGTCAGGAGACATCACAGATTTAATGATGGAGGATTTGACAGAGCAGAGGCAGGGCAGGAGGCAAACAGGAGAGAAGGAGGGAGGTGCTGAGAGTTGAGTCCCTTAGTAATTAATGCTGATTGGGATGATGAGGGTTGTGTTTTTTCAGTTGGGAATTTGGTTACTTCCATAGCATCCAGCGTCAGCTCTGGGAAACTGTCGGTTGTCTGCCAGTGCTGGAGTGGGGGGTGAGAGACCACCGTGCTCATGGCTTGAACTTGAGCTCCCATGGACAGACCCATGAGAAAGAGGAGGCAGCTCTTCCTGAGGCCAGCATGGGCTCATATTAAGAAAAATGAGTGAAATCCACCCCAAAACCCAAAGAAGCAGCAAAATTCCTACTTGCAAACATAAAAATCTCAAATTCCTGGTGCAAAATCTGAAGTTCCCTGAGGAGGCAAAATGAGGAAAGGTCAGCATTTGCTCATCCATGATAAAAGCCACAAGCCAGAACGAACTTTGTTGTGCCCCCCTCTCTCCAAGCACAACCTGCTCGCTTTAATCAGAGCTGAAATGATGCTGCTTTCATCTGACTTGAGAATCAGCCCTCTCTTCTCATGCTAAAGCTGGATTTGTGTTGATTTTATTACTGTTTTGGACTCCCACAACACAAATGACTGATGAGCCAAATCTGCGCCGCATCCCTGAATGTATTACCTTCCTATTGTCTTTTTTCACATCAAATCTCAGCTTTTTACAAAGCAGACCTCTTCTTCCTTAAAAAAAAAAAAAAGAAAGAAAGAAAGCAAAAAGTGCTGGAGAACAGTTTGGAAGTGATTTAAATCCTCTCTCTTACTTTTTTTTGGGGAACAATGAATATTTAATTAAGTTGCAGGTGGATAAATGATCATTTTTTTCATTCTATATGGTAGTGAGTGGTAAATTACTTTACCAGGAATCCCAGTTATAATTGCAAAATTGATAACAGAGGTGTGAAAATTTACACCGGTGATAATAAAGACTGGCTTCCCATCACACACAGACATTATATCTTGTGAGTTATCTCTTGTGCATGATCTAAATATTTCATACGAGCCAGCAATCAGACCCTTCAGCTCACCAGGTAAGAAATAAGGTGCTTTTATGTTTCACATGCAGATATATACGCACAGCAAACAGCAGCGCGCTTGGCACGCACCTACACACCAGCACAGCAGTGCTCTGAGGGTGGGTGTGCATGCTCCTGGAAACTGATAGAGGAACCCAACATTGTGCTGCAATGCAGTCTAGAGGTGGCATGGGAGGGAGGGGAGGATGGAGCGTCGTGACCTTGGGCAGACCCACATCAAAAACTGCTGTCTGGCATCCCCCGACCCTGGGATGAGTCCTGGTGAGCAAGATGCTGATGAGCAAGAGGGATCTGCCTTCCTCTCCTGATCCTACCAGCTTTTCCCCTGGAAACTGCTGAGTTAAGGATGCACAAAACTTCTGCTCTGTTTTGGCAGCATACGGCCCCCTGAGCACTCTGGGGTCCTGCTCAGGACTCGGGACCCCTCGGAGGCTGTCAGGCTGCTACCACATGCTAAAGAGGTGATGCTGGCCTGGTAATTAGCCACTGCAATCAGCAGAGCTCTCAGCAGAGCTCGCTGAAATGAACCCTGCTCAGATCGAAATTAATACCCAGCAACCTAATGGGCAGAAGTGCACTCGCCAGTAATAACCTAAGAGGAAATCAAACCCTTTATGTGAAACATTTGGCAGCAGGAATTGTCCCTTTAATATCCACTAAAGCTCTCGGCGCTAACTCTGAATTAATCCATAATTTGGGAAGATTTCCTCAAGGTCAAGGGAGCGTTTTTTGTTGGGTTTTTTTGCCAAATCTGCTTGCATCAGACGCAAAAAGGGTTGGATGTTCCTCAGTTGTCTTTGTGGCATTGGGTGGTTGGTTCAGCCTTGTGGAGCAGGGCTGGGGATGGCAGAGAGTCCATTCATTAAGACACAAGGATTAGAATCTTCAACCTTAATCTGGGTCTAATCCATTACCCCCTTCACAGGATATCGTCGGGAACAGGAGCCAACACCCGCTGTTCAGACTGAAAGAGATGGTCTGCATTAGAAACTTTGGTCTGGAGAAGAGCTCTGTGTTCAACATTTCTGTTAACAGGGGTGCCAAAACCATAAAATACATAAATTGCCTCCTTCTCCTCATTTTAGCATGTCATTTCATGCTTTTATACAGATATATATTTTATTATGCACTCTGTTTCTTAAGATATCGTTACTTTTACCTAGGTCAGTTTATTAAAGACAATTACAGGGAAGTTGCTGTGCTTGCTCCACGATGGCAATTGGCTGAGCAGGATGAGAACATTATGTTAACAAGAACATATTTCGCCTTATGTGAGACAATCTTTTGGGGAGCAGAAGAAGTCAATCATTTTCCTTCTCTTTCTCTCCCTTCTGGTTTTTTTTGTAGAGCTCATTGCCACAGCCAGGCATCCTCAGCCTCCCCACAACTAAAGCCGGAGACAAGATGCAAGAGCCATTGATTCACCTTAGGGAATACTTTGGAGAGATCAAAAAGTGCTCATGTGCAGGCTGTTTCCTGTGGGAGGAGCGTGGCAGCACAATCAATCCATGAATGCATTGTAAAATCAATGCTCTGTATAATTAGGGCACTCCAAGGGTAAAAAAAAAAAAGAAGGGGGGGAAATAAGGGGGAAAAAATGAGATCTTCAGTGTGTAACAGGACTCATGAAGGCTGGAGAACTCACAAGCCCCTGAACAAACAGATATTAAGTCCATTTCAGAGGCAGAGAGGGAAGATCTTGGGGGATTGATGACAAACCCTTTTTATCTTGGTGCTTTTTATCTGGGATGCTGATGACGTGAGATGACCTCCTCGGTTCTCAGCTGGGACAGCCAGGGCATTGGCACCCTGACTGTCACCAACCTGTTTGCTTTGGCTGCTGGTCAAAATCATTTTGATGGCAAACCCCCAAATCACTAGAGATGATTTGGCAGGGAATAAGTGCTCAGAAACCACCTTGGCTGTGTGTGTGGTGGCCAAGAACAGACCTCTCCTGCAAATCCAGTCCTCTCACTGCAATGACAATGGTGGTGGACATCCTCCCCATCCCATCTGCGCCCCCACCAGTGCAGAAAGGCTCTGACCTGAAAGAGTAGTTTTGAATTTAAATATTTCCAACCATTTCTCAGAGACTTCAATGAAGCTCGCTCACTATTTCTAGCTAAACACAAATGTTAACTATAGATCATGAAAATACAGCGGGGCATAAGTAGTTCCATTTTGTGCAGCACTAAATTATAAGCAAAGCCAGCTAAGTCAAAAGACAATGATTCCTTCAAATTAGCAGGCACTTTTTCAAGCTCCTGGTGAAAGCAGTGATGGGGTTTTTCTTAAAAGATTCATTTTTGGGGAGGCTGCTACAGGCTGCTGGCCCTGCTGGAACACTTTGCAGCTCTTGAGCAAAGCTTGGCTTGGCAAGTCAGGCTTTTAATTCTAAAGGCTAAGCCACCCTTCAGACTGAATTTAATTATTCAACAGTAAGCTCTGAAGATCCAACCTGCCGCCCAAGATCCACTCTAGAAATTAGACTCCCAAGCAAGAAGGTGGAAAAAACAAACAAGTTCTTTGCCTGGAAAGGCCACCGAGCTGCTTAACAGTCCTCAGATGGGTCATTAGGTCTTTTATGGATTGTCAGCATGGAGAACGCTCCTGGTTCCAGGGCAAAGCAAACTACTTGGTATTAAAATACATGGCTCTTGTGGGACACAGCACTTCCTCAGGGCTGCCTGTGAATTTGGCAAGAGCCCTGAAGTTGTGAAAGACAGATAACCCTGCAAATCAGAAAAGGCAGGTTTTCATCAATAGAAAATTAGAGATCCCTGGTGAGAACTCTCATCATTATCTATCAAGAAATAAATTGGCCTGAGCTCCTCTTAACTGGTTCGTCTGCTGGGATCTTGCAGTGGGAAGGACCTTTGTCTTCCCTCCAGCCATCGGTTCACTGGGTGTTTTAATTGCTTGGAAGAATAACCACTGCAAGAGTGATGGTGCAGCTGCTTGCGCTCAAGTTTCAAAGAAAGGTGAGGATTTGAAGAAGATTTACAGGCCTGGAGTTCTCTACTTGGTGGCCCAAGTGAGAAGGAAGAGGTTCCTGCCAGGAAAAGGTGCGGAAATGTGTCCAACCTGCCCCTGTAAATCTGCAGATAGAGCAGTCCCAATCCACGTGAAACCACCTCCAGCAGCAACATACGGTGCGAGAGCTTCATCTTCAGATAAAGTTGATAAACGTCCCCAGGGGGATGAGAAACACCCGGGCAGGGCTGTGAACCAGCCTTGCTGCAGCAGCAGCTTTGAGTCTTTTAATCCAGTCCTTGGAAAATGCCTGGATTCACCCCAAATAAAACAGACAGGAATGCGGAAGGCAGGTGTCCCTTTTCCTTTAGGACACACAGGGCATGAGGGATGGGTGGTGGCAGTGGGGGAAGCGTGGAGGAGCCTTTTCCAGGAGAGGGCACTCGCGGGAAACTGCAGCTCCAGCCGCTCCGGCCCCGGTGGAACCACAACCGCTCCTCCCCGCCCCGGTCCCCGTATCCCTCTGCCACAGGGATCTCCCCACATCCCTCCTCTCCCAGGAACCGGGAATCTCCCGCCTCCTTCCGGTCCCAGAAATCGGGATTCCCCCGCATTCCTCAGCTCCCGGTCGCTGGGACCCCCCTGGTTCCCGCATCCGTCTGCCAGCGGCTGAACGGATCCAGCAGTGACTGGGGAATTTATGAAGAGAAGAGGAATCCTCTCCCATCCACACGGACCCTCTCCCATCCACACGGACACTCTCCATGCCTCGTCTGTGCCGGGTGGGTGCTTGCTGAGGGCTTTTTTTTTGTTCTCAGTCCTGGAAAATATAAAAAAAAAAAAAAGGAAAAAAGAGAGAAAAAAGGAGAAAACAAGAGGAAAAAAAAGAAAGAAAAAAATAAAAAAGGAAAAGAAGAAAAAAGGGGAAAAAGAAAGATAAAAGAAAGAAGACGAGGCACAGAAAAGAAAAGCCCTTAGGCCAGTTGTGCGCTATGTGAGAGGGAAACATCTTGTATGCTAATTGGCTTTAGGTACTTACAGCAAGATTGAGACTTGTAGGGTTGCCACAGATTGCTGGAAATTCCTCCGATAAGCTGACAGATGAATGTGTCTCTCTTATGGAGAGGTGAGAGAGCAGCAAAATACTTCCAAGAGCACAGGCAGCGAAGCAGAGATATTTCTGGCATGTCAACACACCGGGGCGGTGAAAATGCTGACCACTCGCTGTGGGAAGGATGGAAGGGGGAGAGGAGAGAGAAGGGGGGCAAAGCGGGCAGGCACGAAACACTGGTCTGTTGGCCACGTCCTGCCACCAGCACACTGCGGAGCAGCTTTGGGTATGAAGGGCTCCATCAGTTTGAATTACTGCCTGTAAAGCAAGGTGGGAGCTAGCAGGAATAGAGCTGACAGGATCTGTCCCTTAGCATTATACACACAGGAGCACGGCCAGCAGAGGTGCAAGTGGAGATTAACGTCCCAGCAAAGCATGTAGTTGGGGCCTCCTTCAGCCGTAAACAATATTGCCTGTTTTCTTGTTTTGTTTTGCTTGGGGTTTTTTTCCCAAGTTTGAGAATTGATGTTGCTCATTAGCACAGACAGGGTGTGTCTCACCTGGGTTCCCAGCCCTGATGATACAGGGGGAGCTCCCTGGGTGCTGAGCCCTGCAGATAAGGCAGAGCTGCACTGAGGCTTCCTCACCAGCACCAGCTCTTCAGCCCAAACGTTCATCTCCACTCTGTGCTGTAAAAAATTAGAGAAAAATCCGGAGGCACCAGGGACTTCCACAGCTGATGCAAAAGTGGTCTCTCTGCCAGAGCAACACTCTGTCCTTGAAAAAAACAGCAGACCCTGGAGTTCCCTCAGTCTATTCCAAAAGCTGGGAATAAACTCCAAGGAAGCCTGAAGTGGGTGTCACACCTCCCACACTGGTTCTTTGGTCTCCCTCCACTTGTAAAAACTTGAGAGTATTTTCTGATACTTGAGATGGTAGTTGCTTTTAAAGATAATTTGCTGGATATTTGGGGTTTTTCATTAAGCTTTTGATTTGACTCATTTGGTACCTTTGGGTAGGGACATGTGGCTGCTCCTAGGCATCAGTCATGCCCGGTGGTATCTGTGACTCCCTTCTGCCTATCCACACCTGAGCTGCATGGAGCTCGGGTCAAACAACGCTGCTTCTGCCCTCCATCTATTGAGCACATTTGCTGGAGAGACTTCCTGCCAGTTTTGTGTGTGTAGGAAGAGAAACCGTCCTGTGGAGCTTCACTGAACCCACAGTTTCTACATCTGGGCTCAGCCCCTCATCCTGAGAGAAAATTGTGCATGCGACCTTGACCAAGGTCACTCCCCCCTGCTCTGCCTCAGTTCCCCCCTCAATAAAATGAGCTCAATAACACCTCCTCTCTCCAAAATTCCAGTTTTCCTCACTTAGCTCTTGTCTCTTGCCCACGCCTGCATGCTGTGGGTCCGATGGGACCCTTAATTTAATGAGCACGAGAGCCTGTTACTGCAACCTTCCTGCCACAGCTCTGTCTTTATCTCTGGCTGCTATTTGCTGTGGGAAATATCTCAGCTTTCTCTTTTCACTTGCCATTAGCAGCAATCGCAGCCACGGTGCTGCAGGACCCAGGGATTTTCAGCTCAAGCCTAAATGCAGTTGACAACTGTATGAATCTTATAGCCAGAGTAAGTAGCTAATGCAAATATCAACAGTGTGGTGAGGAGCCCTCGGAAGCAGTAAGTGACTGATAGAAAAGTGATTATATGGACTTTATGTTCAAAAGTAAATATTTACTTTCCAGCATTGACAGATGCCTCAAGCACCATAGATCTAAAAAAGGCATCGATTTGCTCTCCTCCAGCCTCTCTTATCTCCTACTTATGAAAATATCTGGCAAATAGCACATCATCTGCTTCCCTCACAGCCCAAGTGCCTCGGAGCAGCCACTCAGGTAATTTGTTTGGTATCCAACAGTGCAATAGTTAATTGTCAGCTCGTGGTTCCATGTGTGGGGCTCTGTCAAAGCCTCCTGATGCACAGCCATCCAGTGAAGCTCCAGAGCTCAGAGCAGTGGGCCAGCTCCTGCCCTGCTCTACACCCACCCACGCATTAAAAAGGCAATGAAAAAAGAGAAAGTGGTGGGCTTGCTTTTTTTTTATCTACAAGAAATTCAATTCCTTGAAGAAGAAGGAGAAAAGGGAAGGACCTGGTGCTTTTTAAGAGCAGCCTGGTGGTGGTGGCTCCCTGTGCCACTCTCCTCTTTGCCCTCCTGGAATTGCCTTGAAATAACCTAAATGAAGTTGAGCTGCTTGGAGGCTGTCAAGTTTGTAGGACCTCCTTGGCAATCAATTTAACCTCCCAGAGTAATTTTTTTCTGCTGCCTGAAGTTGCTGAGTCAGGGATGGGTGTTCAGGGCTGCCTGCAAAACTGGTTCCAGTCCCTCTTCTGTAGGTGCCACCCAGAGACTTCTCTCCTGTGCAGAGCTGCTGGTGGATAAGGCAGCTTGAGCTGTTCTTCTGCCTCACTGATTTTGGAAGGGACACTGGCAGATGCTGTTTTTAAAGTGACCTGTGTGTCACCATGGTGTCTTCAGCCAGGGAGTGGGACACCTTTTGGGGCTGTGTACATCATCAACCTTCCTGCTCTACTCTAGGGGCAGGGAAAGTCCTTTGGGATGCTTAACCCTTGCATGAAGCAGTAATTTTCACCTCCTGTTGACTCTAAAAGAGAAAAAAGTCCTGTGCTCCATCACTCTTGTGCCCTTTTGGGGTTCACCTGTCCTGAGAAGAACCATTCCAGCTGTAGGTGGCACGGGCTGGCACTGGTGGGGTGTCATGCAGAGGGTGACTGCCATCCCTCCTGCCCATGGGAGCTTTGCCATCTCCACACTGCAGTAACTTCCTCGCTACGCTCAATAACTACTCACCTCAGAAGCAAAAGAGGGTACGGAGGGCTGTTTGCAGAGAAGGGAACCAGGAGCACTTTGTGTCTCCTACAGAGACACTGCATCGGCTGGAGGGATCTGCCCAAGCAGCTTTCTGAATGTTACGCTCTGGAATTACTAACCACATGAATGTTTGTCTTGTATTTTATTGTGCTCAATGATAATTGTGTTTAGCAGCCACTCACTCCCTGCTGCTCTGAGTTGTTTTCACACCTGGAACAGAGGAGGGGATCTGCCTTGAAGTGATGTGATCCAGCAAGATGCAACCCAGTAAGAACACTCAGAGAAGTGATCCAATCTGGAAAATCCTGCGGATTAAGTGGCGAAGATGGCTGCAGTGTGAGCTTTTCTTCCAGGGGTTAGACTAGCGGTGTGTTCAAAGAAAAAGGAAGAGCAAACACATTTGCCAAGTTCGTAAAACTGTGACCTTGAGGTGCAGGTCACTGGGACATCGCTGGCTTTGGTGACAGGGTTATGTCACAAGGGGACAACTCCAGTGACTTGGAAATGAACCCTTGTTGAGATAAGGCATTTCAAGGAGAAATTAGCTGGTAGCGGGGGGTTGAGGTGTTCGCAGCACTGTTGGGTTCTGCTTTTGATTTCACTGAGCATCTAAAGCCAATGAAGTAAATGAAGTTATAACTGTTCTGCATCTGTATCGGTGCCTCACTGCATCCAAATGGTGCCGTGAGTCAGGGCTGGGTCCTGATACATTCTGCTCCCACATAATTTGCAGACTGCCTGTCCTTATTGCTCTCCTCCTCCATCAAGTCCCGCTCCCTGCATGCAGAAAAATAACTCCAGGGACTTTGATAAGATTATTCCTGTGAAGGAGGCAGGTGAAGTGGGACCCCCCTCTTGCAAAAACAGCTCCTTTCCCCCCCCCCCCCTTCCTCTTTCTTTTGTAGGTGCATTGGTGCTTGAGCTCAGGGTGGAAGGGCCAGCAGAGACACGTGTGTAAAGTTTTATCACCCTCAGAGCAGAGAGCTGTGGGGATGGTGAATATTTTCTTCATGTAGCTAAAATCTAGGTGTCTTTTATTTCTTTTTTTTTTCTTGCCCACTCTTGATTCTAATTTTTTTCCACTCAGAAAGCTGCTGCCTGCAGTCTTAGGTGTGCATTAGCTTCCATTTGATTGCTGTACAGCAACTCTTCTTATCTTTGAAAATTAACCATTTCATAAGCGCAGAGGAGGTGTCTCGCAACGTGAGTGTAATGCACCAGGCATTGCACCAAAGACTGCAGAGTGCAACGCTCTTCAGTCAGTGCTGAGTCTTTGACACCGAAAAGAAAAAGTATATCCCAGCCCTGTCAGATGTACAGAGCAATTATGCAAAGCTGCCTTTAAGAAGACTCTCTTCTCACGACTTTTTTTAGAAATTATTATTTGAGAGGCAATATCTCACCAAGATCATCACCTTTCCTTTGTTTTATCACTCGCTGCCACTTACAGTAAATTATATTGGTGCAGTTTCATTATCACATCTACGTAAATGCTGCCGCCCTCCAGTAAACTATCCTCTGAGTTTAAGATGCAAAATGCTGTTGTTCACATGGGGATCTAACACAAAACAAAGGAAAGGCAATCAAGGTGGTTCCTTCCTCTGCATTGACTGTATGGATGTTAATGAGAGTCATCTCCATGCACAGGTCTAGTATCTGCTTGCTATATTTATTTTAACCATAGGTATTTTCTTATATTTGCTTTTTTTTTTCAGGGAGACATCCAAATCCCATCTGTGCTCTCTTCTGACACAAACCCTTGCAAATTTGGAATAAATCTATTGATGAAACACACAAGTGCTTTTTAATTGCCCCCTTCCTACTAACTAAATATTGTGGGATGTTTTAGGGTGAGGTATTGAACTTTGCATCTTCATCTCTTTTCCACTCCTGTACTGTCCTAGCTGCCTGCTGTTGACTCCTTGTAGGTCATTTCCAGCAACATAAGCAAGACAAGCAAACAGCAAAATTGCAAGATGCAAATGCCCTTAGTTTCTGGCTTCGAGTCAAAAAATAATAAGTTGACAATAACCCTGCCAGAGTATGCAGCAAGGGTGACTGCATATTTCTTCCTGCTAGCGTGACAGTACGAGGGACTTGGGCACCAGGGAGAGACAAGCCTGTGTTCCCTTGGAAGCTGCAGCATGTGCCTTGTCTCAGGTTTTAAAGGTTTTTTGGGATAAAGAAAAATGATTTCATGCAGCCAGCAGCTCATTTCCCCTTCTTCAGCAAAAAAAAAAAAAAGAACCCAACCAAAAACCAAACCAATTAAAGGGAATAAAAAAGAAAAAAATAAAATAAAAAGGCAGATTATTCAAAGTGATGTTAAAATACTACTAAATTGAGCAGTACTTGGTTCTGAAAAGCTGCTGTGGGTGTAGAGAATAAAAGCTTTCCTAGTGAGGATGGAGGGGCAGCTGGGGATCACAGGGGATGGAGCTGAGAGCTTGAACCTTGACTGCCAGTCCCCAGCCCCACATTGTGCTCCAAAATACCATCCTGGTGTCTCACAGGCTCCCAAATACTGCACAGTCAAATCCTTTGTGTCAGAACCCAGGGTTCTGCACCTCATGACTGACTCTTCTCAATCTTGGGTCTGCTTGTTGCTCCTGCATTTCCACCATTCCTTTACAGTCAGCTGCTCCAGCTCCTTTTCTCCCCTTCCGAGCCTCCCTGTCTCCAGTCTTCTCCTTCTTTCTATAACAGTTCTTCAGGCATCACCCTTCCTCTCATCTCTTGTTTGTCAAAAGATTTTTAAAGAACAACTAGCACCAGCATCCTTGGAGCCAAAGGGGTTGAGGTGGCAGCTCTGGTGTCTTCCTTCCTTCTCAAAGAGCCACAGTTTCTCTCCACCACAAGTCCCTGGGCACCAGGGCTACACAGAAGCCAACTGCCACACTGCTGTGCTGTCTGCTGCAACGATGATGGAGACTTCATCATCTCATGGGAAGAGATTAAATGGTTGCATGTGTTTCTGAGCCCCTTGGAGGTCAAGTCGTGGGACTCAGCATCAGTCTCAATGTCTTGAGTTGAAGGTATGGGGATGCTACTATGATATTGCATGCAGAAGGCAGAAGTGATGAAATCTGGCCATGACATGCTCATCTTCCAGAATTCTGGTTTCTTCCAGCTCAGCCCATTTAGCTGAGGTCCAGCTCCAGTGCCAGAGACTCTTTATCTCCAGCCAGGAGGAGACAGTGGAAGAAGAATCCTGCAGTGAGCAGCACTTTGGGAGTTTGTGATGGATGCTGTCTACCTCATTACTGAACAATGAAACTTTATTGTTCCCTCTGTTCTATTGATTTTTATGTCTCCAAAGCATGCTGGCGAACTCTGAAATGAGTATCTGTCAGAGGAGGACCGCTCCTGCTGATCTGCATCTTTGAAGTGGATGTCCATGGATCAAGTCCTCTGCCACAGTGGCTTTTGTGTTTCTGGGAGGGGAAGGCTTCCCCACCACCTCCCCAGAGGGGTGGCAGGGGCTGAGGGATGATAGTGTGTTGGGGCTGTGTCCTTCCAGGGCACCTGGACTGAGAGAAGGATGTATCCAACTACAGAGCTGGGGGCAGAGCTGCTCCATGAGCTCTCTGCTGGAAAAAGGCAGTATTTGGCCAATATCCATGAAAGTCAGCGTGCTCCTTCTTAAACTAACATCGATGGGGGCCTCACTCTATACTCCAGCCTGTGCCTGGCATGCCCCCTCCATGGGCTGAGCAGTAGGAGGGGACCCCACATCCCCGTGACACCCTTCCCCAGGTGCTGGTGTTCTCCGTGCACTGCTGCCCCATCCACAATGTCAGCCTAAATATATGTATTATTTGTTTCCTGCTTGTATATAGCCCTCAAGTGGGGAAGCATTAGCCCTGCAGTCTACATATTTATCTGGGAACTTCAAAATTAGTTAATATTTTATGCATAATTCATAAAATTATACTACATTTTCTGAGAATAATTAGCTGACTCTGTAGCTCTAATGAACTGCAGGTTCAGCTATGACAAACACATCGGGTGAGTCCAAAGGATAGTAACACACAGGCGCCTTTAAGCAAAGTTCAAGCAGCTCCTAAATTAACCAAAGCGAATCCCCGAAGACGCAGTATTTATGTACTGGAGCAGGCAGGGAGGGCTTTCGTCTCACTAGTCTCATCAGGCACCACAGCCCAAGGAGCAAGAGAGTGAAAATAGAGAATTATTTACCTTCAGCTAATTGGGAGCTGGGCAGCTCAGTGCGACTTTTCCTGCTTTGCCTTTACGTGGGTTATCGCATGGAGGTGATCCCCAGGGTGGAAGCACCAGGACGAAAATTGATATAAATTGCATCATATCTTCAGGTTCGGATTGCAAACTTTTCCGAAAATTCTGATCTGAACTGAAGGAAAACAAAATCCATTGGAGCTGCTTCTTTCCACAGCTGCTCTTCTCCCAGGCAGCTCAGCCCCAGCACCAAGACCCCTGGGGGCTGCCCACAGGGGCAAAGACAGCTCTGCTTTAGCAGTAGCTGGACACCCAGAAGAGTAACATTTGTGTTTAGGGTAAGGAAAGCCTGCAGTGACACGGGAGACAGCCTTTTCCTTGAACTGCATACTGGGCTGCATCCCCAGCTGCTTGCCCAGCAGGTCAAGGGAGGGGATTCTGCAGCTCTGCTCTGCTCTGATGAGACCTCACCTGATGTTCACCTCGATGAGTCCAGCTCTGGGCTCCTCAGCACAGGACAGACATGGAACTGTTGGAGGAGGCCAGATGAAACTGTGAAGATGATTGTGATGCTGGAGAATCTCTCCTGTGAGGACAGGATGAAAGAGTCGGGGTTGTTCAGCCTGGAGAAGAGAAGGCTTCAAGGAGTGTTGTATTAGGACCAGGGATAACAGTTTTAAACTGAAAGAGGGGAGATTTAGATTCACTATTAGGAATAAATTCTTTACCCTGATGGTGGTGAGACACTGGCAGGGAAGCTGTGGGTGCCTCATTCCTGTAAGGGTTCAAGGCCATGTTGGATAGGAGTTTGACCTAGTGGAAGGTATCAGAAGTCTTGAGACTAGATAATCTTTAAGGTCCATTCCAACCCAAACCATTCTATGATTCCTCTCTCCTCTTACTTTCAGGCTGAAAACAGATACAAACCCAGGAGCAGAGCACCCTGGGGTGCTCTTAGCACCCAATCACTGTCCCCTCCTAGGCAGGGACCCCTGCTTTGTCAGATTCCATGCATGGCATTAAACACAGAGCAATGACCCAAAGGCAGGAGCACACCTTCTGCTCCATCTGACCCACCATCAGCACTACAACCAGCTGCCAGCAGCATCTCCAGGGCCCACAATACTCCAAGCTGCCTCCTGCTCATGGAGGTGGACAGAAACAAGCTCCTCACTGAGGGTGACCTCAGAAACCTGGAGATCTAATACACTGCAACCAGTAGTAAAAAAGATGAAATTTTCCCTGGCCATCACAGTCCCTCAATGAGGAGGCAATGCAAGGCATCCCATGGCAGGTGGCTGCTCTGCTGGGGTGCCCAGATCCAGGGGCAGTAATGGAGTGTAAGTGGGGGGCTGTGGAGGGGTAAGTGCATTAACTCCAGGGTCTCTCTGGCGCCTAAACAAAAATTAGACCTCTGAGTCTGCAATAGCTCTAAGGGAAGACGCTGGGGAGAGACGTGTATGTCAGGGGTGAGCACATGAAGGCCGCCGGTGAAGACACCTGTCTGGTTGAGTTTAAGCTGAAAATATTCAGCAGACAGACCTCTGCAGAGGGAAGGGAGAGCTGGGGAGAAGTGGTGCTGGCAGGGCCCTCCTCGCCAGCATCCCTAATTTTTTTTAATTAGGTTATAACTCAATTACCAACGCAAGGCTCTTCATTCCTGACAAGTTTTCCGTAATCTTAATTTGATCTCATGTCAGAAGGGTACCTGCCTCAGATAACCAAGCCCAGCTAAGAGTTTAACTAGAATAATAGCCGATTAAAAGGGGTTAATAGATACACCTCAAACAGAAGTAAATTAACGGGAGACGCTGTCTGTCGGCTAATGGGATCAGAACAGTATTTGTTTAGTTTATGAATGATTAATCTCTCTCTCTCAGCATTCCTTGGATGCTAATTGCACTTAAGGAGCCCGTGTTTGTTTTTACAAGAGCTGAAGGTGGCAGAGGGAAGGCGATGGCTGGCCCAAAGGGGAGCTCGATCACCCCATGTAATGGGGTGATGGCACAGCCAGGTGGGGGGAACATTGGTAAAACCGTGTCAATCATGACCCTAAACGTGTGAAACTCTTGCATTAAAGATGTTATTAAAGTTCTATTTTATGAGAAAACCCATAATGCTCACAAATGCACAGAGTGTCAAGTTTCATCTCACCCTCCTGCCCGGGCAACGGGGGAATTTCACAGCCACCAAAATACTTGGATTTTAAGGGTTTTTTCCTGTGGAAATACTCGAGATCGATCACAGAAAACCTCAAAAGAAGGGGCAAAGGAGAGAAAGGCACTTCTTGTGGCAACTTTTGCATTTGACAATTCAAAGCAGGAGAGCACAAGCATTTGTCAGAAGCACTGGGAGGAAAGCAGTAATTGCCTGGAAGCAGCCACAGATGCCGGGATCGCTCCAGCTGCTGCTGCATCGCTAAGAGGTAACCAAATCATTTTCCTCTCTACACACTTGTCAGCATTTTAATCCTCCATTATCTTTGTACCTAACAACACAAATGTGCTATCTCAGCCATACTGTGAATTTACTAGCAAACAAACCATTTTAAAACAAAAAAAAAAAAGAAAAAAGAAAAAAAAAGGAATAAAAAAAGACAAGTTCTTCATCCGAAGCTTAGCAGGCAAGAGGCTTTATCTAAATAAAGCCCGGCCAAGTGAGATACCAAACACATATCACCAGAGTCAGCCGGCACTGCTCAGCTCAAAGTTGCAGCCTGTTTGTGGAATTTGGAGCCCAGCAGAGCAGTTTTGAAAGGCGGGTATCACAGAATCACAGAACTTTAGGGATTGGAAGGGAAACTCGAAAGATCGTCCAGTCCAATCCCCCTGTTACAGCAGGATCACCTAGGTCAAGTCACACAGTAACAGGTCCAGGTGGATTTTAAACATTGCCAGAGAAGGAGACCTCAAACCCTCCTTGGGCAGCCTCTTCCAGTGCTCTGTCACCCTCACTATGAAGGAGTTCCTTCTCATATTGATGTGGAATTTCCTACGTTCTGGCTGACACCCACTGCCCCTTGTCTCGTTGGATGCCACTGAGCAGAGCCTGACTCCATCCTCCTGACACCCACCTTTCCATATTTATACACATTAATGTGGTCATCCTTCAGTCTCCTTTTATCCAAGCTCAAGAGACACAGCTCCCTCAGCTTTTCCTCATCAGGGAGATGTTCCACTCCCTTCATCATCTTTGTGGCTCTGTGCTGGACCCATTTAGCAGTTTCCTGTCCTTCTGGAGCTGCGGGTCACAGAACTGGACACAATATACCAGATGTGATCTCACCAGGGCAGAGTGGAGGGGGAAGGAGAACCTCTCTCAAACTATTAACCACCCTCTTTCTAATCCACTCCAGGATGCTCTTGGCATTCTTACCCACAAGGGCCCATGGTCATCCTGATGTCCAGCAGGACCCCCAGGTCCCTTTCTCCTACATTGCTCTCTAACAGGGCAGTCCTATACTGGTACCTGGGGTTGTTCTTGCCCAGATGCCAGACTCTACACTGCCCTTGTTATAGTTCATTAAATTTCTCCCCGCCCAACTCTCCATCCTGTCCAGGTCCTGCTGGATGACAGCACAGCCTGCTGGTGTGTCAGCCACTCTTGGAAGCTATGACAGTCATCTGCAGAGATTTGGTACTCACCAAATTACTGAGTCCACTTCTTCAATCAGTTTAGTTTTAAATGTGCCAGGAGGTCATGAGGTGTGGCTTTATGGATGAGCAGGGCTTATGGGTGAGGAAGTTTGTGCCATGGAGAGGAAGACCGGGGCACTCAGCCTGCGCTCATGGTCTTTCAGTCCTTAGCGTTGCCAATGGATGGATGAAGAACATTGGGAAGACCAAGCCAACACCACATCTGCACAAGAACTGTTTTTTTAAGTTTGGGATGAATTGAAATTGTCTGAGAGGCATCTCATTTTATCCCTAAATTCCACTGTTACCAAAATTGTGTGCTGAGAAACAAGTCACCCTTTTACTATCCTCCATAAATCCCCGTGCTCTGTACCGTTCCCGGGTATCTCATTCATCATGATATCATATAGGAGGCCTGAGTTGAATAAAACCTTATGAGAGGTGATGAGGAGACGCACTCTTCCTTATGGATTATTTTACAGTTACTGAAGCCATCCATTTTCTCTGCCTGCTTTCCACAATCCTGGAAAATAAACCATATAGCAGGAGGTGTGACTTCCACTTTTTGCCAAAGAGCATTGAAATAAATTCCCTATTAAGGGAATCACCTAGAAATGTTGGGTATAATAAAAAATTACTGCATTATTTGCTGTCCAGCTTGACAGTGCAAGTCAGGAGAAGGACTAGGAGGGCAGGTTTTGGCCCAGGTCTGACAGGGGACTCATAGAAGGGGCAGACAGTGACTACAAAGCTGGGAGAGCCTCTGCAAATCCTGAGTAGGGGGTCCAGGTGTTGCTTATTGCTGGAATGTGGGAGCAGATGGCAAGTGCAGAAGCACCAGAGCAGTTATTATACATCCCTATATATCATCTTCCTCTGGTATTTGATCCCCCAAGCTATGGGTATTCATCATCCAAATCAAACTCCAGCTGAGGTCTCCTGAGAGCTTATGGTAACATTTCTGACCATGATGTTTATAAACCCAGTGAGATGCTTACAACCATGTGAAGGGTGTACAGACAAGGCAGCCAGCCAGCCCCAGGGACTATCGTCCACCTGTGCCCTGCAAAGTGAAGAGGACCTTGTGCCTGCTCTGAGACATAAGCACATATGGCTGTGGGTAGGGAGTGGTTCTGCAAAAGGGACAGAGCTTGTGCTGAACCTTTCTTTACAAATTGTTCAGCTCATGCAAAGACAACACTGGGAGAGCAGGTTGGATGTGGTGACAGGTCTTGTGTGACGTGATTGAGCTTTCAAACCCCACGGATGGTGGCCAGGGGGAAGCCCGGGGTGATGGGTTTTTCTTGTGAGGGCCTGGTTGAGTAAGTAGTGCCCTCCAGCCCTTCTCCCCAACCCTAAAGACTCATGTCTGCAGCCCTAATAGCCTTTTATACAGCCCAGAGCATCCTCCCAGGGAGCAGTGTGAAAATATTCTGCCTTTTGCAGGCACTTACAGCGGCAGGTAGGTGCGGAGTGAGGTTTTCAGAAGTGCCTGGGCATGTAAAGCACCTCATTCTCAGTGCAAATGCCACCAGTTGTCTGCCTGCATCATTAGGCACCTAATTGCCTCTGAAACCAGGCTCCTGGGAGCGGGGCAGCTGCTGCCAGTGGCACCCTGGCGCTGAGTGTTGTGCAGAGCCGGCTGCACTGCGGAACAGTCCCCATGGAGCTCTCATCCTCATTCCTGCACCCAGGGGCCTGGCTGGCTGATCCCTGCCTCAGTTTCCCCATGGGTTATCTGAATTATTCACACGCCTTTGGGATGTCCTTTGAGATGTCCCATTGATGAGCCATGTCAGAGAGGGAGGTTCAACCACAGGGCTGATATCTGCAGTTATTACTAAATAAAACTCTTTACCTGTGAGCCGAGAGCTCAGCATGGCACTGACTCCAGAGGATTGGGAGCAGGGTTAAGATCACATCCCAGCAGAAGATGGCAGGAGCTGACCTTTGCCTGTCCCTGTTTCTTGCACAGAGGGGCTACAAGGCCAGGAAGTCTTCCTTCTTGTGCAGTGATGAGTTGCCTGGCCAGGTAAAAAATTCCAGGCTGGAATTTGGCTCCTCAGCAGCCCAACGTGTGATTGCAGTGGGCACTGCATTAATTCGTGAAACGTCTTCTTTAAATTGGTTTTACAGTTCACTGGGAGCATGAGGCTGCAGCCTTAAGAGCAACTGCTGCTCACACACAACCAGGGGAAATAATACCAGAAACTGGTCAGAAACTGGTCTCTTCTGCTGACCCCACAACGACTGGGCAACAAGGAGCAGGAACTGAGTCAGCGTGGGTTAATAAATAGCTGTGTGCTGTGAGCTAAGAGCGTAATGTGTGCAGTCATGAACGATGCACACATGCATGCAGTGAGGTGACTCCTGCAGAATTCCCTGCTCCCATTGCCTGGATTTCACATGCATGTAGGACAAGACTGGGATTACAAAAGTGCCAAGCAGAAGCCATGCCCAAATTGGAAATAGAGCTTTGGAATGCTGAGCTGCTGTGCTGGAGTGAAGCGAGAAGGCTGGTCCTCAGTGCTGGAGCAGGCAGCAACCACTCTCAGACCACTCTGAGGATGTTGGGAGCTGCAGGGGTCATAAAGGGCTTTAATCAAGGCCATAGAAAATCTTTCTGGCTTACAAGAGTTAAGCACCATCCATGAGCAACCTAGTAGTCAGATCAAAGAAACGATCCAAATGGCACAAACTCCACAGTACACTCATGCACAGACCCCAGAGACTCCAGTCATCTCCCCTCCTGTCTGAAGAAAAAGCCCTTCTGCTTCTGAGCAGGTGCAGGTTTCCTCTGGTTATATGTTAATGCAGGTTTAGCAGCTGCCAGGCTCAAGAGTCTGTGCCATCACCATCCCCTCCACCACAGAGTGAGCTGCTCCCCACCATGTCCTGCGGTTACATCCTCAGAGGTACCTGAAAAACCCAAGAGCTTCCTACTCCACAGATCTGCATGTTCATCATCTCTGCTGACCTTAAGGATAAATCACACAGAACTTATGTTTTTTACTACATTTGGCCCCTGTTAGACAGCACAGCCACTGCAGCAGTGGCGGAATCTGCTGCCCTGCCCATCACTGTGTTCTTACCAATGGGATGAGCTGCAGCATCTCTTTCCCTCAGCCCTGGGGTGAACTTGCCAGGAAACAAGCAAGTAAAGAAAAAAATAATCCTAAACAAACAAAAAGAAAGGAAAGAAACCCCTCTATTTCTATCATGTGGGGGTTTTTCAACCTGAAAATGAACTAGAGCCTATAAGTTCAGAATCCCACAAGGGTAGTAATGGCAAGTCACTTCTCAGAGTGTAATCACACTTGGAGAGACAAATATCTGCAGCGTGTCCGCATGGGAAGGATTCATGCCTGAGAACTCCAGCCTCCCCCCAGCCCCGTTGAGCCATCCAAAGGCTTTGAGAGCCCTTGGCACAAGTCTGTTGCTTCCCCCTCCATTGTGTTTGCCTTTATATATTTTTGTGTGTGTCTCTCAAGCAGCCCCTGCTCTCAGGAATAATTTGCTCTTTATTCTACTATGTCTCTTACCAGGCAGGAGGCTGCGCTCATCTCTGTGCGATGTGTCTATCATCTTAGTCCAGGCATTTTAATTTACACTGCAGTAAAAAATTTGGCACCTAACATTTTATACTTCAGGCCACAATGAAGAGGCTGTGCCAAAGGCTTGACTGCGCTCTTTTGCCTCTTCCGTTTGGGGGATCAGAAAGAAAACCCCCTAATGTGGGGTGACAGTTTTTAAATCACATCAGCACAGGATGGCATTGCTGGCGTGACCCTGCTGGATGAGTATCACTTTGTCTGTCCAGAGGAGATCTGCAGCATGCAGGAATATAGATGATCTATCCTAGAGCATCGATAGAAGCTGTTTCACTCTAAGAGTAGTGGAAAATATGTGTTGCTTTGCTTGAGGAGGTCACTCTGGTGCGGAGAGACTCCTAAACCCTTTGGGCAGCCTTCAGAGCTGGATTGGGGAAACCTCCACAGGTCCTGGGGGTCCCCAAGGCCTTTTCCTTGCCTTTTTTTGCCAATCTCTGAGTGAGCTTCGGGTTGGTGCAGCCCCACGCTGAGCTCTCGGAGCCAAGCAGCTGAGGGGACTCCTCTGCTGCTGCAATGCAGGGCTGAGTGCAGGTTGCAGAAAACGAAGGGCATACAGACACTGCAGAACCAGGTCTGGAGGCTGGAGGGGAGGATCAGAGCCCAGCCCAGCACTGCTTTCCCCTCTGCCTCCCTTTGGCTGGTCCTTTTCAAGCCAACGGCTCCCATGAAGAAGCAGCCGGCAAAGGGCACCTCGGACACCATCACAGTTAGGAGGTGAAGGGGCACAAATGCAACCAGGAGCAATTTGCTTTACTTACCTAATGCTTTGGCAAGAAGCTGGAGCCAATTTATTACTGTTTATCCCCAAAACAGCTCTTGCCTTTGCCAGGTACAGTGTGGGGAGAGTCACCTCTCCACCCTCCTGGGGCCAGTCCTGCTCTGCTTTTCAGGAAGGCAGTCCTAATTCAGCTAGGTACGAGGAAAATGCACCAACAGGAACACACTGATTCCAAACTCTTAAAAACCCCTCAGACTTCAGAAAAGACAAAAAATTGAGCAAAGCAGGTTTTTTCCTCTTGCCTTGTGTATTTATCACCCCCACTCTTTGCAGTATAAAACAAGGAGAGGACAAAAAGGAACCAAAAAGCTGCTGTAAGTGGGGAGGCAGCAGCCCTTCCGTTTCTTTTCAGCATGTGAATGGTTTGCATTTGTTTTGGACAAATTCCCCTGAATTAGAAGGGGTGAAAGCTCAAAATGAGCTCTTCGATTAAAATTTCCAAGTAAGAGGCTGAATTTTCTACTCCTCTTTCCGTATCTTAGTTTCGTTATGTGGAGGCTTCATCCACCCCTGTATTTTTGCTGGGCAAAGCTCCTTGATACACACTGTCCCTAGCTTTTTTTTCTACAGACCATCTTCAAAAGCCACATAAATGGGAGTTTAAATGATAAACACACCTTGAGAAGAGGAAGTGGAAGATAAAACCCAAGGAGGACAATGTGTGTTTTCTCTTGCACAGAGAGATGGGAAGAAAACCACCTGTGAGGAGCCGTGTGGAGAACTGGAGCCCTCTCTGTGGGCTAGCAATGAGTGAAGAGCAACGAGCAAACCATCAGCTGCTGTGTTTGGGACGAAATGGAGGGGTAACGGATGATGGGATGGAGATGTCAGAGTGCACCAGCTGGGTTATACTTTGGAGAACATTATTGCTTCAATTTTTTCCTGTCTTTTTTCCCATCCTTGATGGAGTGTTGAAGCTCTGGGTATCCATAGAGTAAGGTGAGAAGTAACCGGGGGAAAGGGATGGGAAAATGGCACTGAAGAGCCAAAGAAGAAAAGGAGAGGAGGCTGCTGAACTGTGGGAAAGGGGTGTTTTCCTGAAAGCACCTTACAGTTTCCTGGCAAGAAGGCAGATTGAGAACAGGAGAAGGGATGGAAGAGGTCAGGTGGGGACATGGGTGATGGGCATCAGGGAACCTCAGAGTTACAGAGCACCAGGGAAGCCATAGGGAGATGGGCAAAAAAAATTTCACCAATAAATATATCTGGACCAGTGCTGCTCCTGGCAGCTGTAACAGACGTATATCAAAAACTCCTACAAGCCCAGGAAATTTCATTAAGAAGTCCACAAAGCCTGGACACATATGGAATTATGACACTTCTCATCCTTTCCTGTGTCAAAATCCTCCAAGCCTCAGCTACCTTAAAAAGTTGTTTATAATAGATCTGAGAGTTTACGTCTTCTTAATGCTACCATGTGGGGTTTTTGCAGCTGGATATATGTGACTGATATAGGACATTCTTTATGGTGATCATTCCTTGATTAAAAAAAATATTTTTTCTCTGTCAGGCACTTTCTGTCACTATCTGCTATAAATCCATTTGTCACATTGATGGTAATAAAACAAGAGGTGTTTGTTCTCTTAAACACCACATCCTAGCAGGTCTTGCAGCATTGTCAGAGCCAGCTCAGATGTTAGACATGGTGGTCCTTGCCCTGATGCTCCCATCTGTGCAATAGTGGGGTGTGGGTAAGAGCCAAGGACTGTCCCAGGCATATCTGGTGTCACAAGGGTCACAGCTATGACCTGGAACCAGGGGTGAGCAGTGAGCCCTGCATCAGACACTCACTGCAGACCTCCCCAAACAGCCCAAATTGCAACTGAATTATTTAAAATACTGGGGTCTCCTGCCCTGAGGGATGGTGCAGTAGGATATGGGTCAGGACCTGTGAGCATTTCCATTTATTTTAATAAGGAAAAGCCCTTTCTTTTACCGGAATGACTAGCAGAGTCCCACCAAGTGATGCTGAAGTCACTTCACTGCAATATTCTCAGAAATGTTTTGCAAAGAAAAACCTTGTTTCTTATGATGAAACACCCTTATTTCAAAAATTTCCTAACATGAGAACACGGGATGAGCTGGCTGTGCTGCGGGAACCAGAGTATCAGCCTGGTTCCTGGGCCATCCATCTCCCACTCCTCACCTCCAGGGCTTCTCAGATTTCAGCCTGGCATCTCCGATCGTAAGTCTACTTAACCATTTTAATAGCACTAAATGGAGTCTGTGTTGCTGCCCTTATCTGCTCTCTATGTCTTCCGGGTCATACATGCTTAGTTTACTGTCAGAGACAAGTTTTTACTGCTGTCAGCACTGCAGCGTGGCAGTACCTGCAGAGCAGCAGGCTGCGGGCTCAGCTCTGCCTCCTGCCTTGTCAAGAAAATTACCACCCGCAATCTGATTCCTGAGTATTTGTCTTGCGGCTTCTTAATTGGTGCCATCAAGGAAAAGCTGGAGGAAGAAAAACAACCCCAAAAACCACTAACAAAGAGCCCAACAACAAAAAACAGCGAAAAAAGCTCACTACATGGTGCAAAAGAAAGGGTGATGTTATCTGTTTACAGCCCGTTTGTGCAACGGTAGTAGTAACTAACATCACAACAATGGCTAATAACTGGCTAATAACTAGAATTGCCTGCACTAAGTTAAGGACCCTATTTTGTTTCTCTTTGTGCAGATGCAAATAATCTGGACTCTTGTCACGGGATAAAAATGTGTGAGAGGAGAATAAGTCCAGGAGGAGGGAAAATGCATTTCACTGGGCACATGCAGGGGTTCCAGTTACACTTCCAGACCCCTGCCAGCTGACCCCTGCCAGCTGACAGCAGGGGTGACCTCAGTATCCACCCGTGTTTCCACATGGGGTGCTGGGGGCTCTGCATGCCCATGCAGCTGCCTTTGCCCCCCTGAGGAAACCTGTTCAGCTGCTGCTCAGATTCCACTGAGCAGAACAATGCAGGTGGAGATGAGGAAAGATGCAGCAAAGATGCACATGCAGCTTCATTTCCACTCCCCTCCATTCTGAGCCCTGCGGGCTGGATCTGCAGTTCCAGCAGCTCAAGAAAATCTTTGTCAAATTAATAGATTTAAAAGCAGAAAGCCCCAGCCGAGCAGGCGGACACGTTCCTGAGATCACCCGCCTGGGCTTTGCATCAACAGCACTGGTGGAATTACTTTTGCTTTACACCAGCATAAATAAAAGCGAGATCAGGTCAGCTATCTGGGAGATAAGGATGAAGTTTTACAGCCTCCTTCTCCTTATCACCCTGGGACTTTTTAAATACTTTGGAAGTATAATGAGCAAGGCTGTGCCAACGGGCGGCTCTCGCAGGCTCTTCTTGCCCCCTCCTGCCAGCAATGGGGCTCCAATGGCCTTCTGCCTCTGCAAATCTAGACCGTGAGCCACACTGGGGCAGCTAACCGCTCTGTTGTTTATGAACGATCATTTATTAAATCCTGTTTGGCTAAAGTAATTCCTACCGGCGTGAAGGTGCGACAAATTGGAAATGAATAATCTCTGCTGCGATGCGCAGGGCCAGCGCCCGCGCTCTCCCCTGCTATATTTAGTGCGGATGCACCAATGCATTCCTGCATGGAAACTGCTCTGTGAGCACCTCAGTAGTAGGTTACTGGGAGGCTGTAGACCAGTTTGATGGCTCCCACTGTGTTCCTGGGGCTGCTTCTTGTTGAAATGGAGCTGCTGTAAACTGAGACCCAGGGAGCAGTGCTGGAGCCTGTGAACTGGGATAAATCAGAGGTAACAGCTGCGACTTACCCCAGCAGTCACTGCAGCTCGGGAGTTATCTGGTTACAAGGACGCTGCCTTTGCTTCACCCAACGCTGAGTCTTAATATAACTTTGAAATCATTGCAAGATGAACTTTGCGTTTTACTCCCTCTGACAGTGAAAAAAGTGCATTGCTGTGCCTGAGCCCTGGGACAAGGGCAGAGAAAACTACCGATACCATTTCTAGCAAAGCACCCCATGAAGCACCAACTAAAGTTGAAAATCAATTATTATTATTATTATTATTATGGTGTTTTGGGCCTCTGGTGTTTGGGGCACTGCACAGCCCCGCTCCAGAGCATTTACTGTAGTGGAAGCAGTAATGCACAGTGGGAAGGAAACAACAGACAAACTGAGACAACTATTTCCAGAGATGTAGTTCACAGCAAAATGTCACAACCCTCTCTGCCCAGGTCCCCTGGCAGGGAGTGAGGTGTCACAGCCTGACACAACAGGCACAGGTCCTCTGCAAAACCCCCCCATGCCCCAATGTTTTGGGGGCTGAGTGTTTCTGGCAGTGTTATAAATCTGTATGTATAGATATGGTGCAGCTGTGCCCTGGCCCACTTTAGGGCAATTTCAGTGTTGGACACCCCAGATTTACCTCTACCCTTCCACAGTGTTCCCCTCCCCAGGAGTCCTCAGCCTGCCAAGTATCCTGGGTGCCCCTGGGTCAGGGGAAGGTGAGAGGAACATCATAATCCTTTTACAGGGTGCCCATCACTTGAGCTGGTTTCATCAAGGTGGTCTTGCGCTGCCACCCTGGTCCAGAACCTGCCCACAGGTGGGCAACAGATGCCATTAAAGGGCAGAGGAGAAAAGGGACCCAGGCTGGGATGTGCTCAGGACAGCAGTCTGTGCTGCTCTGACTGCACCAGTGCTTGTCTGCTCTAAAACATTAATCTGTGGGTCTCAGTCCACCACCCAAGCACCTTTCAGATAAAAGAAACCACTGGAGTGAAATCCCAAGGGGATTTAAAACTTGTGACACTTGCACATTGCTTTTATCTTCTCTATTTTGGGGTGGCACTGCAGGGAAACCCCATTATTATTTTTTCTTGTCCAACCAGCACTGATCATAGAATCACAAAGGGTATTTGGTTGGAAGGGACCTCCCAAAGTCATCCAGTCTAACTCCCTTGCGACAAAGAGGGCCATCTCCAGAACTGATTGCCCAAAGCCCCATCCAGCCTTGACTGTCTCCAGGGATGAGGCCTCCACCACCGCTCTAGACAACCTGTTCCAGGGATCCACTGATGTCCTCAGTGGGCTCAGGAGGGAGATGAACTCAATGGTGATGAGCACATGGTCTTTCCTCCCTCCTTCCCCTGAATCTGTGGAGCACAACAGGGCAAAGAAAGGAGCTGGCAATGGGTTGGGTGTGTGAGCAGCCCCTTCTCCTGGCTTTATTTTTAGTGTGTGCACAGAAGGCAGATAATGGCGATTGATGTGCTTTTTCCTTCAGGTTTAGGTTTCCTGTCAGCTGAGCCGCAGATAAACCATAAACACGAAGAACAAACAAACAATTAGCCTCCCTCGGACCCAGGCGCAGAGGCACTCCGCTAAGGTTTATAGCCCTTTCCCAGCTTTACTGCCAAGATAAATCTTTCCCACCCGCTGCCCAATCAAGTCCAATACCAAAAAGTTTTTGTTGGGTTTTTTCTTTTCTTTTTACAGTAGATACTTGATGGTTTATGTTTAGGAAGCATTAAACCAAGGGTGTAGACAGATAGGTGAGGACTGACATGTAAATGATTTATCGATCTGGAGGATGTGCTGGTTTAATTCTTCCTGGTGTGGGAGCAGATGAGTGGCAGAACAAGCTCTGCTTCCTCCCAGCTGTGGTTTCCACCTCTGCTGGACCTCCCTGTGAAGCATCCCTTGGCACCATGCACTGCTCACACGTGCACGAGGCCGAAGGGTTCTGCCTTGCACAAGCCCCATTATCTGCTTTATTATCCAGATTTATTTTGCACACAGGAGAAAATGAAGATGAATCTGTCTGGGAGCCCATTTGTTTTCCATCCTGCATTTCTATTTACTCCCCTAAGTTGCTTTCTTTGGTCACTGGGTGGAAATTCCCTTCATGGTCCCACTGATGCGTCGCTGGCACAAAGAGCTGATGCCGTTTCGATGCTAAATTGCCCGTGGCTTTTTTTTTCCCCCTTTCCTTTTTCATACAACTGTGAATTTTGTCCAAACTTTGTGTGGCAGTTTCATTTCACGTCTTTATTGTCCAGCGAGGGAGAGCTGGGAGTGCTAAATTAATTTCCGTGGTGAGACCAATAAATTCAGCTCCCCTGCAGTAAAAGATGCATTAATTTTGCTACATTCCCCTTTTTAATAGGCACAGAGCCACCTGGATAAATAGCGGGTGCATGGAGAGAGCAGCCGTGGACCTGGGCACTGAGACTGTCAGCTAAAACAAGTGAGTCAGACATTAAGAAAACACTATATGCAGAGAATTTTCACTTTCTTCTGACTTTGGTTTTTAGCGTTTCTCATGTGGTGTGAGGGAAGATGGTAGGTTACAACAACCTCATCTACCTTAAAGACATGGAAAGTGGATGAGGATATTCTCAGGGTTTAAAATATTTAGAGTTTTTTTAATGTTTAATGTCAAATATGTTGGTTTAGATAAATAAAGGAAATATTAATCTCACGTACAGTGCATTTGCACATGGGGCTATTCCTTCAAGATCACTTTGCTGCCAGTGGACAAACTCTGAACCATTTTTAATGGGGTTTCTCAGGGATAAACAGGGGTATTTGAGACTTGACTCCTGTTTTCTGCAGGAGTTCAAGGGGCAATTTTCTGTTGAACAGCAGAAGTCAGCTAGAGATTTCCATTAATATGACTGGGAGAACAGATCTGTAATACCACAGTCACAGGCAGATAAAGTGGAAGCCCTGCCAAGCCTGGGAATGATCAGATTTGCAATACAGAGAGCATGATGAATTTGGGTTTGGAGCATGTCTTGGTTGCTCCTGGGACTCTCTGCTGAGTGCTGGGGATTACTGGTGACACCGACATTGGCCATTCAACCACAGCTGCAAAGCACTGAACCACAGGCAGACAAGTCTGCTAGAGACAAGAGGCAGAGAAGAGTTGATTTGGTACTTGTCAGCTTTTGGGCTGTGCAACCACCCGGATCTGGCCAGAGTTAAGAAGCAGTTCTGAGGGGGAAGATCATCTTTCAGCGAGACTGTTGCAAAACCTTCTTTTTTTACACTAGAAGTGGAAAGCATCAAATCTCAGCCTGGTGGCTGCCCCAGGGACATGTCCCTCCAAGGGCACCAAGGTCACAGATCTGGGTTTGCAGGAGGTTCTCACAAAGCACTACCTTCAGTCTTGATTTTTGAGCCTGATTCTGGTCTGGCAACAGCGTTGATGTTTCATACTCACAAGTCAATAAAAGATACATTGAACAACGCTTTGGATGAATAGTTGGATGGTGCTTTAGCTCCTGAGTTTAAAAATCAAAGCCAGAGGCCTCCAGAGGTTTGCCGAAGCGAGGACAGGCAGTGATGCCAAATGATGTCTGAAAGAGCTTCATGTCTACAAGGATCCTGCTCACGGCAGTGCGTTCCCATTTCTTAGATGGATCTCTGTCCTGTGCTGTCTAGCCAGCTCATAGATTTCCTGCCAAATTCTCCTTGCTGTTCTATTACCTCATCGCTCCGACACACCGCTTGTCCAATTTGACCATTTTTCCTACTCTGTCTGGAGGATGAACTCTATGAGACAAGGACTTCCCATCCATTACAGCTCCTCATTGTCCCTTCATCCGACCCAGACACTTTGTGGATGGGTGAACCTGAGGTCCTGCAGCAATTTCTCTGCAGGGACCCCTGGGGACTATTTGTCTGTGCTGATCTCAGCTGGTTCAGGGTAGGTAGAGAGGCACTGTGAATGGTCATCAAATGCCATAGGAGAAAACCCATAGTACAAAAAGTCCAGTCACTTTTCCTTAAAGTTCATAACATGGCTCCATCTTCAGCAAAAAGGAAACAAAGTTGGGCAGTTGAGAAAAAGAACCCTACAGACCCACTAGCCTTTGTGTGG
Source organism: Rhinopomastus cyanomelas (assembly GCA_013400115.1). Taxonomy (NCBI): domain Eukaryota; kingdom Metazoa; phylum Chordata; class Aves; order Bucerotiformes; family Rhinopomastidae; genus Rhinopomastus; species Rhinopomastus cyanomelas. The sequence continues at coordinate 595,982 of VXBP01005290.1, forward strand.
CTGAGCAAACATGGGAGGCAGCTCACGTAAATCACCATGCAAATGAGGCTGGCAAAGCTTTAACGAGATAAAGCTTCCACCAAGCTTCTTGATGCAGCCCCAAGGCTAGAGAGGAGTATTTCACTCTACATGAGCATCCAGAGCTCAGGCACACACTGCGCTGGCAAGGAGCAGAATAAAAAGGGCCATTTAAGACAAGGGTGGCCATAAGTAGCAGATGAGAAAACACAATAAAGAAAGAAGATTTCTTACCCTGCAAGTGAATCTATTTTCTTCAAAGGTACTACATTTCTCGGATACAATAGCATAACATTTTTATTGGGGACTAATTGAGCCAGCGATATAATTACGACAGTAAATTAGGGCCTGAAGTATACTTTGGATTTAGGAATGAATTCGTAAATACTGCCTTATCAATGGCACATAGGGGAATGGCCTGACTGATTTAGCAAGAAGAGGTCCTTATGTATTGGCCATCTCAAGAAAATGATGAGCCTTCTTCCCACATAAAGAGGAGTGATACATTATCTACTTTGACTGCAGACCTCTTACTCATTGCTTGGAACATTACTAGTGGGTTAATAAAATATAATTAATAGTTAATTAATGCTTGCCCTCAAGTTTACCCATTTTTGATTACTTTATCACCACTGTGTTTACATCAACCTGCAAACAACAAGCCCAAAACAGTCTCTCTCTTCTGCTAGCCAGAAATTATTTACAGATCTTGGATCAATCCTGCCAGTGATGGGATGCCCTTTGCAGAGGGGTGCACGCCTGCAGCCTCCACCTTTCAGGGTTCTCTTGGGTCTCTGTGGTGAGGTCCAGACTTCATCTTCGCACCCAAAACAGAACCCAGAACCAAGTACTTTCCCTGGTACCCACCATTGGATGAGACAGTGTGGGAGCAAACAAGGGAGAAAAGCTGCATTGTCCTTGAGCCTCAGAAAGGACTAGTGGGTGGTCAGGAAGGACAGGCTGCACGTGGGTCTTTTCTCTGCAAAGCTGAAGCTGAGCTCTTTAAACCTCCCAGGTTTCTCCATTCTGGCTTTCCTTGCTGATTCCAGGGCCATCTAAACCAGCTACTGGTCAGGAAAATAAAAAGGCAAATAAGCAACTAGCCAGAAGTGCTCTCAGCTTGTTCATCCTTTCTCCATCACTGTGCAGATAATGGATGGCCAGGATATCCTCAAATTAGATTAATAAATTCATCTCCACCTCTTCCACTGGACTCTGTAGTTCAGTGACAGTCTGGATGTCCTATGTGTTGGAGGAAGCTTCAGCCACTTGTTTACCCAGTGGAAACCGGGTATTGGAGAGGAGAAAAGCCCTTGAATTATGTGTTTAATGCAGAAAAAGCCATTGAACTGTTTTTTATGGAAGTGTATCCCTCAGAAACTGCTGACTTCTCTTTTATTATATTTAGCAATACAAATAGCTGAGGACTGTGTTTGGGTCCATTGCAGATAAAGTGCTGGGAAGACATTTGTGGAGGGAAGGGACATTTATTTCTCTCGCTAAGATCCGCACTGTGCTGCCACAGCCGGTGAATCTTATCTCTACGGCTTTTCTTGGGAAGAAAGCGTTTAGCCTTTGTAGCTGGGTCTTGTTACAAGGAGCTGAAGAGAAGATTCAATTATGGGCACAGGGAGAGGGAAGGAGCAACAACCGAGTCCTGATGCAAAGGGGAGAAAGTAATGAAGTAATCACTGGTTCCCTGCACTGCTCACCAGAGACCTGACTGACCGCAGCAACGTGAAGCTGGAGAGAAAAAGGAAGACGAGCGCCTCAAGTACCCTCCAAGACAAACGTGATCCTCAGAACGGGTTCCCTGCGGATGTGCTGTCATGGGTTATCAAGATCTCGCTAGTGTTTCTCCTTGGAAGGGTTTACAGCTAGAGAAATATTGCTCTCCCCAGACATGCCCTAGGAAACAAAAGCAAGAACCTAGAGAACCTCCCTTCCTCAGCAAGACACGGAGGCACACTCTTTGAATTTATTGCTGGGGGTGCTGCAGGAATTCCTAATATCCTTGCGATATCCTCACTAACCTTGTCTCAAAACCAGCCAGACCAGGGGATGATATTCTGTGAGTGTAGCCCATTAGGCAGTCTGACGCTCTTGCAGGTGGACCTGGTGGTAGTAAACCCTGTCCAGATTTGGCCAAACACCGTGCCAATCTCTCACTGAGCTGGCAACCTGCTTGGAGGACTGTGTTGGCACCAAGCTGCCAGCACTCCCCACGCCCTGCTGAGCCTCACCTCCATGTCCGGGCAGCTACCAGCAGATCCAAAAGCAGGACAACCTGCTGGGTTTTCATCAAAGGCTCATTTATCTCTTGTGAAAGTACATGGCGTATCAAATGTTTTGCCTTGATTAACGATGCTAATTAAGCTAATGGATTTGAGTAATTTTACAAATGATATTTTTATGTAATTTTGTTTCTGCTCTGCAGTAGCCAGAACTCACTGCCCTGTCAGCTTCTCTCCGTCATGTTCAACATTATGCACAGACACCATCCTTAAGGTCGTATAAATAAACAAAACAAGAAGGCTCCTCATATGCATCTCAGCCACCCACTGCCCAGTCCCAGGGCGTGCAACGGAGCAGATTTCAAATGCAAGGAGTGGAGATGCCAAAAGCAATACCCCAGCAGAAAAAAAAGATTGAACTCAGGGATCAGGATGTTAGTCTTGATGTCTACAGCCTCAACTCTTCATCCCAATTCTTCTACAAGTTTCTTGGGGACCATGAAGGGTCTACTCTGTTGTCCATCAGTAAACTGGATAAACCAAGTAGACTTGGCTTATAGGGCAGAGCCTGCAAATGAATTGTGCATGGACTTAGAATCATAGGATCACAGAATGTATTGGGTTGGAGGGGACCTCCAAGGGACATCTAGTCCAACCCCCCTACAACAAGCAGGGCCATCTCTAGCTAGAATAGATTGCCCAGAACTCCATCCAGCCTGACCTTGATCCAGGTCAGGGATGGGGCCTCCACCACCTCTCTAGGCAGCCTGTTTCAGGAATCCACGACCCTCAGATTCAACAACTTTTTCCTCATGCCTATCCTCAATCTGCCCTTTTCCAGATTTAAACTACGACTCCTCATCCTATCGTTCCCTGCCCTTGTAAACAGTTTTCCCCAGCCTTCTGATAGGCCCCTTTCAGGGACTGGAAAGTCACTATAAGGTCACCCCCGGAGTCTTCTCATCAGGTTCAACAACCCCAACTTTTTCAGCCTATCCTCATAAGAGAGGAGCTCCAGCCCTCTGAGCAGCTTTGGTGCCTCCTCCCTGGACCTGCTCTAACAGCTCCACACCCTTCTTGTGTTGGAGGCTCTAGAACCAGACACAGTACTTCATGACCTTTAGTGTTTCCCAATATAAATGATTCTCTGGTTCTGTAACATAGCTAAATTTGAACCCTGATGGTGAAATGCTAAATTAATACCTGAGATGCAAACTGTGTAGATTATTAGATGGTGTTGGAAGGAGAAGATATTTGCATGGCACAGATGTTCCATGTGCTTCAAAGGGTGAGAACTGGGCACACAGTTTCCTGAGTGCAGCACTGCAGAGAATGAGGAGGCTTTAACATCCCTGTTGGTTTTATGTAGTGGCTGAATCCCCCATAGTTGGAATTTGTGGGTCTTTCTTTGTTTACAGGACACTATCAACCAGAGCCATGTAACTACTGACCATGTAATTACACTGTAAGGCAAGTTCCACATGTTGACAGGGTAAATAAAACACCAGGTTATTTTTCCCCCTCTGCAAAGCAGAGGGTTATCGTGAGATCTTACGGCTGCAAATTACGTGGTCATTATGGCATCAATAACAGGGAAGCTGTAGCATCATTACCGATTGCCAGGAACAGGAGATTGTTCTATACAGAGGCTACGTGATTCATGGACACCGGTGACTGACCTGGCAGCTCCAAGCACCATTCTTACCAGTTTGTTTTCCACTTTTGTCCACTTTCTCAAACGATGGCTACCGTCACCACCCCTGAAAGATGGTTCTGTTCAGCAGGAGGAGAAATGCAGAACTTTACCCCATAACCCTGGCTGATTTCTGACTTCTGCCCCATACTCTGCTACAGCATGGGTTGGTAACAACTACCCTGGCTCCTGGCACTCCTGAGAGTGCCTCAGTCTGACGGGTTTGAAGGAACCAAGCAAGGAGCCAAGAGCAATGAAATCCCTGTCCAGCCTTACTCAGGCTGAAGAAAAGTGTGTAGAGCTACATCTCAGCTGATAGCACTGGGCATGACCTCTGAGCCTAAATCTTGGCCAAACTTGCATAACTGTCTGATTCCTCTCACTGAGGGTTTGCAAGCAGTGGCCCATGTGGAAAGCGAGAAGGCTGTGTGGGTGAGGAAAAGACATAAATCAGGATCAGAAGTGTTCAATAGCTTTCAGCATTTGCGTTGGAACTAAAATAGCATTTGATTACTTGTATGTTTAGTGAACCTGGAAATTGGGTCGGTGGGTCAACAGGTGAATAGCTGAAAAGTACCAGTGCATGCGACCTGCTTTGCACGAGGACTCTGAGGAAGGAGAGGGGAGTTACAACTTTGGGTCTGCCTGGACTGCAGCAAAGTTAAAGAATTGTACTATGGGACAGAGATCACACTGCTTGGAGAGACCAGTCCTCTTCCCAAGGGAGCTGCCACCACCAGTGCAGTTGCTGGGGGACCCTAGGGTTTATGTGGTGTCAACATTTGACACCTGTTTGGTCTGTGCTATGGCAAATGGTCCCTTACCAGGTCTCTGCTGAAGCTGAACGAGTCACACCTGAACTACTGCCCTGAGGTATCATGCAACATGAGATGTATTTCCTGAGTATGTGCCACTTTCATATGAATAAAGCCACATACTTTTCCTTAAACTCTACAACCCTTTAATTCAGTTTTAAATTATTATTCCTTATCATGCTCAATGTGTTTCTGCTGCACTTCGGAAACTGTCTCTCGTGGTTAATTTAACACCTGCAAATTCCCAGAGCTGTTAACCTAAATCTGGTGGGTGAAGTCTTTGCCATACATTTAAAAGATCACAAGGTCAAGTCTACCTGGGGCTGAGCTTTTGTTACCAAGTGCATTGGGCATCCATTTCACTTCCTCTCTATGCTAGACCACAGTAGGATTTACACTCATGTATCATCGTTGTCGGAGACATTCTGCAGTTGACTGAAATGTTATGCAACAAAACAAAATCTCCAAAGTGAGTGCTTTCAGGAATATTTCTTTACCCTACCCTGCTCAAGAAGGATAAATATTGATTCAGGGACTTTGGGTGCATTGATTATCCCTTTAAAGAAACCACAACGGCATGAACAAATCTTGGAATTCTGCTCTTTCTATTTCCAAAAGACTGTCTTCTCAGCACAGTCACGTGCTGAATAGCTGATTAGGGTCTTTTTGATTTGTCTTGGGGTTTTTCCCCTCTAACAGCACACTGCCAGCTCTGTTGAAGTGGATGTGAGTCCCTTCACTGCCATCGCATGAAGTCCTGCCTTTCCTGCTTAAGCGCATGTACGATACACAGAGGGTCACTAATCTCAGCTCTATCAAATGACAAGCTATAGCATTCCTGGCCTGGAGGAGCAAAGGTTTGGCTGCCTTTTTTCTTAAAAATGGAGGGAAATGAAAACCCATACGGGTTAAAACAAGGCCAAATATTTCAGGCGGGTTTGGATGAAGAAGGAAGAGAAATGCAGTCACTGACCATCACAGGCTTCTTACTGTCAACCTCTTCATTCAACTGCTAATTTGATTGTCTCAGAAGATCTCATCTGCACCTATAAGTGACTGAGTGGATTCATCATTGCTGATCATATTCAGGAAGAAGCCATGAGCAACCACCACAGACAAGAGGGAGACCTTCTGGTCTCCTCCATGTGAAATGTCAGATCAATGTGTCTGAGAGAAACTGTAGCTGGCCAAGAGGTTCAGCACACTTACAAGTTCTTTGCCAAAAAATCAACAGAACTGCTCAAAAATCTCTTCTTCCCCCTTTCCTAAGGGTATGGAAAGTAGGTGATGGGTCAGCAGGGTTAGGGAGAGGCTGATGCCTCCTGGCAATGGCCTGAAAGGAGCAGCTGTTTTACCTTGGATGAGGACAAGCATCATGAGAGCAAATTATGCCACTCCCCTTGAGCTTAAAGGAAATATTTTGGAGGACATCTGTGACCCTCAAAAATCAATGGCAGGTCAGACACTGCTCAGAAACACCTATGATATTGGCACTCTTCTGGCACAGTGCTCCAAGAAAAGCAGCTCTAGTCCAATTCCTCCTGAAGATGAGGCAGCTAATTTAGGCCCATAAATCATGGGATGCAGGGAATTGCATTGGAGCACTGGACTAGCAGTTCATTCTTATCAGTGTTTCTCAGGTCTTCACTGGCTGTCAATAACACTCCATTCGATGTGGCAAGGGGCATTATAATACAGCTGTAATTGCAGTGCCCTCATTTTGGAGGCTCCTCAGCACTTGTAAATGTGTGTTTCGGTCAAAGGAATCGCACTGATGTGCAGCTGATGAGGACTTGGCCTTTGGGTTTAGAGGTACCACCTACAATTTGCTTCACTCATTTTCCTCCAGGGAAACAACATGGCCAACTACCAGCAGATAAAAAACAAGCACTATTTTCTCCACTTCTGAATAGGTTTAAATGTGTTGGTTCATAGCCAGGGCAGGTGTGGTCACCAGTCTGGAAATACAGCCCAGCACAGACCACAACACCATCCCACTAGGCTCAAAACAGTCCCCTCCTGATGTTTTTTCAAGTGTACATGTTAAAAACCCAAGCGAACAAGAGATACTTATTTCATGGTGTAGTTTGTCCTCTAGGGGAGTGGGAAAAAGAAGTTACCCGGACAAAATTCAGACCCACCTCCTTCTGCCCTGCGGAAAGCTGCTGGGATGCCATGGCTGAATGCAGGTAGGAGTGGTGTGTCCCTTGACATGTAATGTGTCCTTAAACCCTTTCTGATCAAAACAAAGCCACATTTACAGCCTGCTAGCACTGGTCCCAGGCTGGCAGTTGGAGGTGACTCTGCATGATGCCACTGTGCCTGTTCCAAATGGGAAGATAATTCAAGGGTGATGCTCAGCCCTCACAGATATGTCTGCCCTTCCCCAGCGCTTGCTCTGTCCCTTCCCCAGCGAGGAAGGAAACCTGAGAGCACTTTCTGGTGAAAGCAGCGAGCTTGACAGGCTCATAAATATCCCACCACGTACCCTTTCCCTTCTGTCCTTTGGAAGAAAAGACTGACACTAAGAAAGAATTTGATCACGCTGGATTTGTGCCATTTTGCAGCTTACTTGAATGAGCTGCAGGGGAGAGCCGGCAGCAGCAGACTGGGGGAGTTTCAGGGATGCAGTGGAGTTGTTGGCAGAGAAAGGGCAGCCAGGACCTGTTCCTGTGCGACTTGATCTAGGTGATCCTGCTCTGGCAGAGGGATTGGACTAGATGATCCTCCAAGGTCCCTTCCATCCCTAATGTTCTGTGATTCTGTGATTCCATGTGACCTGCATGGGCTGTCAGTGGCTTTATTGGTCCGTCAGATAGAACTAGCCCTGTTGCCCTTTAGGGAGCTGAAGGTGGAAGGGAGCAAGGCTGGTTGCTGAAGGTGCCTCTCTGGATAATCCAGTGCCTGTGGCCTCTGGGTCATGGTCTCTGGTGAATTAGGGTGAGGAAGGATGAGGAAGAGGACTGAACAGTGTTTTAGGACATTCCAGTGTATTTACAGCATGGAGTGCCTAGCTTCTCCTGTGTGACCTACGTGTCACTCTTACACACGGAATACAAGAAGATGTGTGATTCTATGTATGATGTGGTTTGTGAGGGTGGCTATGTGGTGTCTCTGCCCCATATGTGGCATTTTGAGCCCCATTTCTTCTCACTGCGTATTTGTGTATGAGAGGGATGAATGCAGAAGCAGCTCTGAGTTTGCAAACCCAGTAAAAGACAGTGGATTGTTGGAGTTTTCTTAAAAGTCAGACCAGCTCTTATAAAGAAACTAAACTCCATATCTAATTTCTCCTCATTTTCAGGGTTTGTGGCTGTAAATTTTAGCTCTTGACACAGTCTTTAGTTGGGACAGATTGGCCTTTTCAAAGCCATTCTTGCTCTCACTTTGAAGCTCTGGTTTGCCCTAAGATATGGGCTCTTAGTTTGCAAATGCAGTGTAAATTTATAGTGCTATGTAGAAGAGAATAAATGAGTCTTTATACCAGGTCCTTGGATTTTTTACAGCTGTATGAATAAAATACAAAGCAGCTTGAAAGGCTTTATTAAATAATAAGGTGGGTGTCTTGAGAATGATCAGTTGTAGGCATGGTGCTGAATTGTTTGGTTTAAAGCCTTTGGGGCAATCTGTAGTTGATGCAAAAGATAAAATGTCTGTAGGCTTTGGTGAACCCTGACAGCTTACACCAGCTGAGGATCTGTCCTGCATTTCCAGTGGGGACTACTACAGTGCAATATCTTTTGGCTTTTTGGCAACAGGGTGCCCCCTAACAACCCCAGAGAAGGGGAAAATCAATTTTTGTGACACTATTTGCTCGATGTGTGAGTGCGGCATCATCATCCCTCTGTGCCTGCTGGGGCTGCTCCTCATGTGGGGCTGGGAAAGGATTTGTGTGTGATAGACCCAGTGTGTGCCAGCAGCAAGCCAACACCTCCCCAGGAGCTTGGGATGGAATAAGTAAAATTTATAGGAGCATAATGAATCCCTGGAACTGGCTGCCTAGGGTAGTGGAGGACCCATCCCTGGAGCCATTCAAGTCAGGCTGGATGGGCATCTGGGCAATCTGTTTTGGTTAGAGAGGTATCTGCTTGTTGTAGGGTAATTGACCTTTGGAAGTCTATTCCAACCCCATATATTCCATGATTCTAAGATCTATCCTTTCGAAGGAACTAGAGTCCTGCTTGTGTCCTCTCCAGGTGAAAGCAGTTCTGCCCGTGAAGCTGTTTACATGGGACAAAGCCTTATCCTGAGGCTAATCCCAAGGGAAAGCCTTGGCAGTCAATTTATTTGTTGCCTGTGCTGTGGTGTAACTTTCTGTGTGATGTTCTCTCTTTTGACATCTGTTCCTGAAAGGCTTTTACAAATAGCCTTTCTCCATGCAGAGACATTCTTTTCCTTTCCATTCCTTTCCTATTCTCAACCAGTAGCACTAATTGGAAGAAATTTAGTTACCCCAGCTCTAGTCTTGAGCTGGATCCTTGGAGCCAAGGACCTTCCCCCACATCCCTGCCGGTGCAGCTCAGCATTGAATCCAGCCTGGCAGCTCAGCCCGGTGTGGGGTCGAATGTCCTCCCCAGGACATCCCAGGAGTCCTGCGTGGGATGAGATGGGATGCAGCAGGGCTCCCCGCTGCCCTCCAGCTTGCCTGGTGCTGCAAGTCTGCATGCCAATGAGAGCTTCTCCTGGCTCCTACAGCTCAGAGCACAGAGCAGCTTTTAATTACCCATGGAAGGAGAGAGCTCCACAGCTATCCCATACTAATGATAACTGAACGCCATCCTCCATATCGCCTCCCTCTCTGGATGTGCACAGGGGTATATATGGAGAGAGAGGAGAAAGTGAGAGAGGAATATACACCTGGCATCTAGTGCATAGGTATATGACCACACATTTATGTATATGTATTTGTCTAGATGTATCTGTGTACAAATGTATCCACATATATACATATATATAATATAAGAAATCTGCTGACTGCTTTGTCTGTCCAGCTAAATGAGGAACAAGAAACAATTAATAGTTTCATTTTTCTCTGCTAGATGTGGAAACAGCACCAAAAAGCTTCACTTTTTAATAAGAAAAATAGAGAACTGAGAGATAAAATAACTGTACCCTGACTGAGAAGTTCATGTCTTACATGTCAGAACACTCTTCTTTCTTGCTAGGGAAATCCCCAACTAAGCTCTTCCTGATGGTGTTTACCCTCCTGTCCGCATGTACTTGTGGGATTTTTGTATTTTTCCCATTTTCTCTTGCTAAATATATTACAGTGCATCATTTACTTTACTCAAAGACCTCTGCATGCCTTTCTCTCAACACAGAATGAATCGCTGGCTCAAATATTTAAATGTTAAAAGAATACCATCATACAGTATACAAGCAATTTGTTATCACAGTCTGCAAACAAGGTAGAGAAGGGAATATGCTAAAGTAAATTTTATGTATAGCTACTCTGTAAATTTGCCTATTTCCCCAGAGTGGTATTGTCACTATTAATCGTAATAGCGTTTCTAATATGGCATATTTCCAATATTTTCTCCTTAATTAGGATTCTGATCATACAATCCCATTTCATTCCTGTTGTGCTTCCCCTTGGCTTTCTAAAACCTGCCCGGCTCTTGTGCAAAGGGTCACGGCTGGCGGCACAGAGGAGGGGAAGGCAGGGGCATCCCTGAGCCCTGCACACTCTGCAATCACCACATCATCCAAGGACAGTCAGCGTGTCCTTCGCACCCCTTCTGTGTGTTTAGCCCACACACAGCTCTGTGATGGCAGGAATCATCCCCAGCCCCTGTTTCTAACAACAGGCAATGAAGCAGGAGGTTTCTGCCAGCAGAAGCGTTGAGCTGATATTTGCTCTCTGCCCTTTACCAAACTGTACATTTCTGTACAGGTTTAGGAAGAGAAAGGGAAGGAAATTGTTTCCAAGCAGGCTCAGTGATGTGGAGTGTCCTTGACCGTGACTGCAGAGGGTTTCTTACAGCGCTGGCATGCGGCAGCCTTCCCCATTCCCCAAAGCCATATGCCTGGGGGCTGCTGCTCCAGGTGAGCTCTGTGGGTCAGGGACCTGAGGTGTGAGCACTGTGTTTGCACTAGTCATCCACCTAAATGATGAGTAAAATACTATCTTTAACTTCTTGGAAGTGTGATTTCTCCAGCTATGTACACATGGCTACACATGGCTTAACAGAGCCTGTCCTCGCCTCTGCCTAAACCCTGCTGCTGCAAGACCCTGATGCAGTCGCTTCAGTCTATTTCAAGCACACAACCCCCCACATTTAAAAGGAGCACAGAAAAAGCAGCCTGGCACACCAGCCATACAAAGCACCCGGCAGCGCCAGGTACAGGACGCTGATGCTGTGCCAGCGGAGGCTTTTTCATGGGAAATGCAAGCAGATCAATAAACCCCAGATGAAAAGAGAGACATGGGGAGACAGCAAGTAGCTGTGGTAGCATTGAAACAGTTAATAACTCAATAAATCTGCCTTTGTTTAAAAGCTGAAGTAAATGCTATAGGGAATCTTCACAGATTCTCTTGATGGGATGGTGATTTTCTTGCAATGAACTTGGCGAGCTCCTGCTCTGTGGTCTCAAGTCAGACGTCTAACTTTCTCTGCCTCAGCTTCCTCCAGCACACAGGGAGAACTCCAGTCTTACCTGCCTTGGTGAAATACTCCAAATGCCATGGAAGGGGCATATAAAACAGTGTCTTATATCCCCAGGGAGAGAAGGGCAGGGCACAACATCTTCACATGTCATGGATCAGGAGAGCTCATCTGACTTCAGTGGAGCATCATTAGTTTGTCTCTCCTGTTTTGTGTACCCTTGGAAAGGGCAGAAAATGGGTCATTCTCAGCTGGGCTTGAACCAACTCAGCCAGGACTGGGATTATTCCAATAGTTCTCATATTAAACCTCCAGGGCTATAACCTGTCCTTAGAAAAGAGCTGGAGCAGATTATCTTCTTTTTCATCCCTGAGAAGTGTGGGATTGGAGCAATTTACAAGGCACCAAAAATAACCTTTCAAACACCCAGAAGAAAGATAATATTCAAGGTCCAGTAAATAAACAGGGAGAGTGTTGCTGTGACCCTTCCCAGCCTCTCTTGGTCCGAGTGCCCCATTATGCAGTAAATAAATAGCTACCTGTTATAGGGCTATTTCATTTAATAAAACCACTTTGACGTGCTTTGCTTTTCCTTAATTAAAAACACATCAAGCCATGGATAAAGCATTGTGGAATGGCTTGTTGTGGCATTCCTTTTACAGCTGGCAAGCAAATTTCTAATAAAATGGGTTTTGAAAGGAATATTGCCTTCATTCAAATCTCCTGTAAAAACTACCCATCCATTAATTCCAATTAATGACACTACAGCATTTCCACTAACACTGGTAGTAATTCTTGGCTAATGGATGATTTTCAACAAAATCAGAATCAATGTAAGTTCGGACAGGACCCTTGCAGAATTAATTTACTGCCCTGATGGTGGTTGAACCAGAGCACAGTGGTTTTCTTAAGCACATAAATCACAGTGGTTTGAGCTGGTTTTTCAGTGCCATTGTACACAGCCTGTGCTAGGAGTTTCCTGGGGACTTCTCTGAGATAATAAACTGCATCCTGCTTTGCTCCTTGATCCTGCAGTTCAGTCCCATGGAAGTTGCCCTTATGCACAGGAAGAGGAGCCTGTCACGGATGGACCTCAGGTGTAGGTGATGAAAGGTAGAATGAAAGTGAGAGGGAAAACCCACCCGTTCCAAATAACCACAGCATGTCTTCATTGACTTTAGGTCCCAAAAAAAGCAGCCCAGCTCTCTCACTATCCTTCCCTGAGACATAACTCAATTGCCCTGATTCCAGCAACTGTCTGAGCCTCCTCTATCATCTCTGTTTGGTCTAGGACTGCTCCTGCTTGGTTGGTTTCCAGGCCATCACCAATACCCAGGTGAGATATTTGACTTGTCTTGCCAATCAAAAAAAAGAAAACCAGCCCAAAGAAAGTGGTGAGGAAAACAGAGCAAAAAACCCCAAGAGCCAAGTGAAAATGAAGCTATGACTGGTCCATCCAGAGAGAAGGGAGTGAATTCAGTTTGCAAGAAACTCAGGGCAACAGATCAGCTGCTGTTTTTTCTCAGCTGCATGTCTCTGGATTTCTTCCTCCTGAGCTGAAGGTCCAGGTCCTGGTGGGACTGAGAAGCAGCTGCCAGCGTCAGGTTGGGAGCCATGGGGTAACAGAGAATGGGACATAAATGTTTTATCTGATTGAGTGAGTTGCAGGAATGAGCTCTGAGTGGGCCTGTGTCTTTTTGCTCCTGTAGTTGTATTTGTTTTAAAAATAAATATATACACACCATATATATGTACATATACATATAAATATGCATATAAATATATCTGTAGTGTTTGTTGTTCGGTTGCCAAAAGGGAAGAGGAGAGCCAATTACACACTGAACTAGTCAGGAAATGTTGAGTAAAAATGAATTTTCTGTCTGATAACCTCTGATGAAAACTGAGGAGCAGAGCCCACAAAATGCCCTCATGGAGACTGCATGGGAATAAGAGGCTTTGACACACAGGAATAAGAGTAAAGGAAAAAGTCACTCTGCCCCTAAGAAGCGGTTTGACCTGGTTATGGAAGGGTTAAGTCATTTCTTCTGCCTCTTAAAGGACTTTAATTAACAGTTGATCATGTTGCTTAATCTATGCATCTCTGCCTACCTGCCTGCTGCTCCTTTGTCCTTTTGGAGGAAGAGTGGTAAAACTTAAATTGTCGACCTTGAAAAGCAATCATTCTGCAATCACCTCATGGAAGGGCAACAGCATTTCTGGGAGCTCCGCATAAACATCAAAAAGGGTGGACAGCAGTAAAATCAGGATGGTAGCCCCCTTTCCCCCTTTGATATGTTGTGAATTTTACACTTGTACTGGTAACCTTACTGCAAGTGGGCACCTCAATGCATAAGAGAAAGGGCAATTAATGGAAAACTTGTTATTTCTGGGGTGCACGAAGGCCAAATGTTCACCACGAAGTGCCTGTCACCAGAGCACAACAGTCACAGCAAAACCCATTTGCAGTATATGTCAGAATGACCCACACTCTTGAAGCCCCCAAAAACTTGGAGCATACCCCGTGACTGCTCCTCTCTGGATAGAGAAAATCCCACTGTCCACCTGGAACAAGACCGAAGAAATGCCCAGTGGGATGACAACACCCCTTAGACGGTGACAGGGTAAATACTGCAAGCTTTCCTGAGCTCATTGACCACTGCTGGCTACCTCCAGGCCAGCAGACACTGAAAATGGTCTTATTGGCAAGAGGCCGGGAGTGGTGTGGGATCGAAGGCTTAAGAATAGAAAGGGAGGCTCTTTATGCTTTATTTTGTGTATCAATACTGTGAGAAAAATGCAGAGAGCAGCCGCAGAGGAGATTTCTGAAAGGAAAAATACACAAAGGCGAGCTGGGGGCTTACTACTGTAATTCTTTCCTTTTTGTTGTGCTCCCCCCCCCAAAGCATTCATTTTCTAATGATTCAGCTGGGCAATTCAAGTCAACTCCCCTTTTGTATTGAGGATTTAGGATCAAAACCCAAAGGCTGTTTATTTTACAATGTATTACAGAGAAAAGGCATTAAGAGCCACAAGTACAAGGATCGGGAGAGATGGCCGCGTTAGTGTGCTTGAGGGTTCGCCTGAGCCCAGCCTAGGTATCAGCATCCCTCCCGCTGCCAAGAGACAAGAAGGCAACTTAATAGAAATAGTTTTCAAATCACAGAGCTCTGTAACCTGTCATTTTCTGAATGGCTTTATTACAGCTTTCCATGTCTGGGAGAAAAAAGCAGGTTCATCCTTTGGCAGGTTAAAGGGATTGCGGGGTTTCCCGGCTGACGGCAATGCCGTGCTGTGCAAATGCTGGCAGCACAGGGAAATATTACTTCAGCTGATAATAAGGAGCATTAAGGAAAGGAGCTACATCTGCTCAGTTGCAGCAGTGTGTCTAAACACAAGCTCAAACAGGCTGCTGGAAATCCTTCCCTTGGTCCCAGGGTGGCTCTGACTCAGACTGTGGAGTGCAGAGCATCACCAATGCCCCATGCAGGGGTTTCCCAGGGAATCCTTTTTTAAACCTGGTCTGGATGCTGTATTTTGAGAACTGAATTCCAACCCTCTCTCAGTGGAAAATGTGCTTAACACTGAGCCATTCAATAAGCCTTAAGCCCTTGCCCAAAGCTGAGCAAGAGCTTAAGTGTTCACCTGGTTAAGGAGTCTTTCCTGAACTGGGAATGGGACACGGTGTTTTTTAACTTGATTGATATATCTGGAGTACGTTAGTATTAATAATCATGTAAATTAAATTCTGGAAGACACTCAACATTTTAAAAGCTTCGTCTGACACTGCAGCTCCTCACAAATCAACTTTGTGTTGCAAAGATACCTACCAGGAGATGTGCTTTCACTGACGGCGATCCCTGGGCACACGATGCCCTGTAATGAAGCTCCAGCAATTACTGCGACAAGGTGATCATGAGGGTCACCTGTCCTCAAGACTAATTGAGAATACATATTGTTCAACAGAACTGCAGCATTCCCATCATTAATAGATTCTGTTAAATATACCCATGTCCTTTGCCTTTTCTCCTTACTCTTCCTCATGGTAGGATGAGCCAGGGTGTGTTGGGATGTGGGATCTGCTCTGAGGGTTTCAAAAAAACAAACCGATGTAAAGCAAGATCTACAATTATGTGTCACAAGTTAATTCTCAGTGAAAAACAGTGCCATCAGGTTTTCCCCTTGCTGATTGGCATTCGTTACTTGTCCGGGAAAGACTGGGGTGCCAGAAGTCAGCCCTTTGCATGAGTAAGGGTTTGTTCAGCAACCCTACTGAAGGACGCAGCACTGCCCTCATGGCTCACAGTAGAAGCTGATTAATTCACCCTAATAACATCCTAAAAGCAAAACAGGACTCTATCCTTCATTCTGCCGGTGCATGGGGGAAAGTAATGATTAACCAGAGATTAACCAGTTCAAAAACTCAGTTTATTGGTGACCGGCTGTGTTTTGGGCTCCACCTTTCCTGCAGTTAATGTGCTGTTTGCATGGACCTGGCAGTCAAGAGCACCATATCTGTGCTGTGCTTTCCTTTTCTGAAAGGGAAGGAGTGAAGTGACTGATGTGGGCACAAGGACTTGGACAGATAGTTGGCTCAGATGATGAGGTGGGATCTGCAGGATGTGCAGGAGGCTTTGGGAGATGTTTCTGGAGGGCAGACACACCAACCTGACACAGTGAGGGACAAGAAAACCACCATGGGACAGCCACGACGTTGTGACATTCTCATGAGCTTGGAAAAAAGGGGACTGAGGGGTGACCTCATTAATGTTTATAAATACGGAAAGGGTGGATGTCAGGATGGAGTCAGGCTCTGCTCAGTGGCATCCAATGACAGGACAATGGAAAGGAGTATGAGATAGAACATAGGAGGTTCCACATAAACGTGAGAAGGAACTTCTTCATGGTGAGGGTGACAGAACGCTTGGAAGGGGCTGCTCAGGTGGGTTGTGTAGTCTTCTTCTCTGGAGACATTTAAAACTGACCTGATCGTGTTCCTGTGTGATTTGGTCTAGGTGATCTTGCTCTGGCAGGGGGATTGGACTAGATGATCTTTCGAGGTCCCTTGCAATCCCTAATGTTCTGTGGTTTTGTGATTCTCATGTTGAGAATGACAAAGATCACCTCAGTGAGACAAGAATGTGAGGGTTTGGAGCAATCTACCCCTTTCCTGTGTCATTTCTGCCCACCTCAGTGAAAGGCTGGACTCCTCACCAGTGTAAAAGCCACAGATTATTTCCCCTTCCCTGGGCAGTAGCTCAGCCTCATAGCAGGGCACTGCACCCAAGGGCACTTGAAAGCCTCAGATACATCCCCAAGTGCCAGTACCTTTTACATCATCTCTGTCCTTCAGTGATGTCCCCTTGGCTCCATCTAAAGCCATTCTGAGGGAGAGATCCCGGGGCTGCTATGCACACTAATCTTGTAAAGGCTACTCATTTTTGCCCAGGCTATCAGAGTAAAATGTCTCTACAGTGCAGTACATTTATTAAAGCCCTAATGGAATTAGAGTCCTCCCACCAAAAAGCCAGATGGTTGGTGTTTTTATGTTATTAGTTAATGCAATTTAGCATTAAAGTTTTGAGTTAAAAACAATGCATGGTGCTTTCTCCGCGACATCTGCGTAAATTCTGCCAGGGAGATGAAGATATGTTTAAATAGGGCTTTTCCTTTATTAATGAAGTCAATTAAAAGAATGACCTGAACGAAGGGGATACTCAGTTTGGGAAACAATCACCTTTTATGACTGCAGGCAGTGCTGGCTCTGGGAGCTGTAGTGCTGAGCATGCGCTGGGAAAAGGCCTCCTGTGTCCATCGTGTTTAACAGCCACCGAGATTCAGGCAGGAGGAATAAAAGCCGCACAATGTCACAGGAGACTTCATATTTTTGTCGCCGTAAAATATCGTCTTTGCAGTGATTGGCAGCTGCCAGCGGCGGATGTGGGTTTGAGGAGGGATGTCCTTGGGCGAGGCGCACTCCAATGGCCACATGCTCTGCTCAGTCCTCATCTCTCATTTCAAAACCCATCACATATGGTGCAAAGGCAGCTCCAAAGACTATTTCTCTCAATTGCACACAATGCCACTTTCCTCATGTTATTGTCTTTCTTCTTTTTATCAATGTGTTTTATGACATAACAGCAAAGACAGACCCCTCTCACCAATTTTAGCACACTATAGGGAACAGAGAGGCTTTCCTGATCACACCGAGCTTCTCTAAAGCCAGCAAGGAGATGCTCTGAACGAGAAGCATGACTCTGTGTGGGATGACCCAAGGGATAGCCTTGGTCCTCAGGTGCAAGCTACACTGGGGGCTGCAAGAGGCCCCAAGTTCAGGCTTCCCTGGTCATCACAGGTGATGACTCTACCCTTCACGTCAGTATCATCTACTTCCCCTAACTGGAGCCGCAGTCTTATGTAAAACTGCTGCAATTTACTGGTTGTCTCTATCAACTCCACAGCCTTTTCCTTTTCACAGCACACTGTCATTACTGACCTTTCACATCTAGGATTAGAAAGGATTGAAAATAAAATCTTCATTTGACTCAGAGAAATCCTAATTTTCTTTTTACTACTCTTTCCTTTCTTTTTTTTAATACACAGATCTCCAAGAGCCACCCAAGAAGCGGCAATGCCACCTAGAACATGCTCAGCAGACATCAAAGTTGTTCTGGAATGTGAAACTGTGAAGTACTCACAGCTTTGCACTGGAAATATTACCAGAGCAGTAATGGACAGACACCATCAGGAGAGCTGGGCCAGATTTTGGCTGGGTTAATCTCTTAACATCACTGATGACAGTAAAGAAAAGTCAAATTAAAACAATGAGGATCTAAGCTGTAACCTGTTGCTGTTTCTCACATATTAACATTGCTCTAAGCCAGTAACTATCCATTAATTAGGAAACTTAGAAAAGGTCTCACATCCATCCAAGACAGGCAAAGTGAATCACTAGAATATAATGAAGTGAGGTGTTTTCAGTTGCTTTGGGACATCTAGAGTGGATTTCATGGTTGCTGTTCTTAGAACAGAAAACAGGATGTCTCAGAAGCAGGGATCTGGGAGAGACATCTGTACAGCTGTTCACCTGTAGAGGATAGACCCATGCACAATAAACACACACACTGATTTCTATTCTATTATTCTGTTATTCTATTATTCTATTATTCTATTATATTCTATTCTATTCCAGCCTATCCTATCCTATCCTATCCTATCCTATCCCATCCCATCCCATCCCATCCCATCCCATCCCATCCTATCCTATCCTATCCTATCCTATCCTATCCTATCCTATCGTTTTATGCCATCCTACCCTGCTGTGCCCTATCCTATTATCCTATCCCATCCTATCCTCTCCTCTCCACAGCCCTGGCAGTGCTCCTTACCAGGTGTACATTAAATGTTGCAGCTCACATTTGTCACGCACGACAGATTTCCTCCCTTCCCTCCTCTCCCCAGGCCTGGAGCTGGGTTTGCATTGCTAATGCTCAGCTCGTTAGAGTTTCTAGATGCCTGCATCACTCTGCCGGCACACAGGAGAAGTCCTCTGTGAACGCAAGCTGCGCTGCAGGGTGTTGAGGGTCCTCACAGTGCTTTGACAAGTGCATGAGACAGCTCACACCATGCAGAAGAGCCTGTCTCAGGCTCTCACAGGCTGCTCAGACCTTAACAAAGCAAAGGGTGGCTGATGGCTGAGCCAAAGTATTTGGATTAAGGAAAGTGGGAATGGTTATGGCTGCAGAGATTGCCTGGCTGCAGAGCGCTCTGCATCTGGGAATCTCAAACAGCCTGATGCAATTAAGATAAGATTCGCCAGAGCAGAAAAAAAGCAGAACTCAAACTTATCCTTTGCATGCCAGAAAGAACTTCAGCTTGATTTTTCTTGCCTGTTTTCATACTCTGCATTAGCTTGCTAGCTCTTGAGGAAGACCTTGGGGAAGCAACATGGTGGCCCAGGGAAGAGGAGGGCAGCTGGTGCAGGGACTAGGTCAATGCCTGGTGTTTGAAGGGTAGTGCTCACCTCTACGTAGTACTCATCTCCGTGCAGTGCACACTCCATGTGTAGTAATTTCCGCACATCACTTGCCTCATGTCTCCAGGACAAAAGGCTCTCTGTGATTCCCCATTAACGGGAGGTCAGGTTGGGGAGTCTTGGCTGTCTTGGGCTCCTGCACCCCTCACTATTGGTGTGAGGGGTTACACTTTGGCAAGAGAGAGTCAGAAGAAGCTACCTGAGTTTCCTGAAATTCCCATGCCAGGGTTTGCTCCTTAGTGCCTCTCTAGTAGGAAACCACATGTCTTCCAGAAGAGTCAGTGGGATTTAGGGAGCTGCTCAGTAAAATTGAGCCTGGCCAGATGTTCAGCAGTAGATGAAACTCCCTTCTCCTCTCTGCTCTGCTACAAGACAGAAGTGCTCCTTGGAAATGCTTCTATTTTTTTCTCCTTCACTCGAAGCACTTCCTGTAAACCAGAAGATATATGATTGTTTCAAAGAGTTTTAGTACTTTTCCCAGTAAGTCAGCAGTGTGGTTCCGAAGAAGCGAGGTGCTGTGGGTGAAGGAGTGCATGGCAATTGAGAAGATTTAATAGAAGTTGATTTTACACTTACACACATTAACATTCACATGGGCTTGATAAGAGAAAAAAAAGCACCCCATCCACTATTCTCACAGCTACATGATGCTGTTTGCCAAAGCCTTTAGTTATAATTAGTCAGATTAAACCCCTTCCATAGATAGCTGCGGCTCTGTCCAGAAAATCTACCTCACTTTCTATTTTTACAAACCACGCTGACAATAAGTACTCTCACGTCTGACAGGATATATTGTCTTTGCCCATTGCCTCTTATAACCTGACAGTGAAAAATGTACACTTCAGCATCCAGGGAGTCGTTTGTTACCTCTCCACTTCCTTCTAATTAATGAAAACATGAGGGAAGAAACAATAACTGGATCTACTCTTTGGGCAGCAAATGATTATTGCTCAGATGGAATAAAAAAATAGAGTATCTTTTTGGCACCAGCTCAGCTCAGCAATGACAGGATCAAACAGGGGGGTTTACTGACGATGCAATAAAGCTACACGTAACTATAAACACAAAATGCTTCAAGATTCCCCCGCTACTCCATCCTTTGCATTCAGTTACCCCTGCCATAAAGGCTACCTTAAATATGATCCAAAAGATCTGTGCTGTACAGAGAAATGGCCTTGTTACAGAAAAGGGAGGTGTTGGACCCAGGGAGCACTCCGGGCTGGCTTCACTCATGGAGATGTGGTGTCTGGCATGGAGCACTGTGATTGCTGTATTTGGGCCAGGTAGAATGTTTTTGTGCTGGAAGTGATTGATGCAGATGAAGCCTGAAATTCAGCAGACCACATCCCAGGCTTTTACTTCAATGTGAGAGAGAAAAGGGCTGGAGGGGGCCATTTGGGCAGAGGAAATCACTCTCACCAACAAAAAAAGGGTTTCCCCAGTGACTTTGGGCTTCAGCTGTGACAGGTTGGGAGTTCCCCAGGCTTTCTTGAATTGTGCTGCTTTTGGTGAGCCCTATACCTGGCCAGAGCATTTCTTCTTGAGAGGTTCTTACCCAAGATCCACCTGCGAAACATCTCTGGGGTATGAGAACTTGCTTCCAGAATGTGATTTTCTCATTCATCACCCCTTCCTTGGGACCTTCTGTAGAACCATCCTGCAATAGTGCCTGTCCTGACCTCCATAAATACAGGGCGGTATTTTCTCAGTTGATCGAAATAGCTGAAAGGGTGCTATTCCATTTCTCAGAAAGCAAGTTGAGGACGGCTGTTGGGATGAGAACGGATGTCTTCATTACACACCAGGAGTAAATGGAAAACCAGTGCAATCCAGGGGGTAAGAAAAGGGCAAACAGCAGTGATGTGTTGATATTCTGGTTCATGCTGAGTGGTACTTTATTGCCTGGTCTTGAAAGAGACTGTGAACTGTGCAAGATGCTTTAGTACCCCCAGGTACTAAACCCAAGCCTCAATTAACCTGTGACTGTGTTTAATCTTCACTGTAAATGCAGTGTTTGGCTTGCACCGAGTATAAACAACATATCAAAATGGGAAAGTGTCATTATTGACCGGACACAGTGGCTTTCAAGGATGGATGCATGGCTACCTGTGAGTTACTCACCCAAAGAGGTTGAATGTCTTTCATCGTGTTAGAAAAAGGGTGGATACTCAAGTTAATAATTGTGATGCACAGCCAGAAATAATTAGAGACTGCAAGACTGGCAATCATAAATTACTTTTCTTTTAATAACATAACGAAGGCAGAGTCGCAGAGGTAATAGAAAAGTGCAGCTCAAGCAGAGAAGTTCAAATGAAAAAATCAAGGCCAAATCCATTTCTTTAATTCCTTTCTCCCACAAAGGACAGTATAATATTCACAGTTTCCAATGGACTAACTTTTACTACAGGTGATTTTTTTCCACAGCTAACTTGTCCAAGGGAGAGGAAGAAATAAAACCTTAAAGGGAAGCACCTCTGTCTATTTAAATCCATGAAATACAGGACTGAGTCTGGTCTAACATGCTGATAACAGCTCAAAACTCTGGGATAAATGCTGGATACTGGCCAGGGATGTTAATGGGAGCACGAAAAGCACAGTCCTCTCGTGGGATTTTCTTGGGATACATCAAAGTGATCATTCTTCCATGGCTGGAGACACGTTGCCGGCCTTCTGCCCACTTTGCTCCCACAACTGGTGCAGAAGAAATTAATGGGCTTTACACAGGTGGCCAAGCTAGCATGGGACAAATGGTCCCCCAGTGAATGGCTGACCTAGTCCCCATCTTCAGAAGCTGCAGCTGGGTGAGATGAAGCCTCCTGAGTAGCCTGAAGACTGTAAGTTGTGGCAAAGTTTGAAGCACTGAAAGCAAGAACACTGAAATCTGATGAGCTGATGATACCTATGGCAGTGATTTTCTGTAATTACAGCAGAAACTGAACATTCTTTTGTCTGTACAGTATGACAGACTTATTAAAATATCAGGTAAGACTTGAAGCATAACAAAAGGAGGTGAGATGATTCCTAAATCACTGTGATTCTTTTGGAAAAGAGGAAAAGCTTTGCCCAGACCTATCGTGCAGAGATAATACCAGCATTTGAATTACGGTAGCATCTCGGAGTCCTGAGCTCATGGCTCAGTAGTCTTGGGTGGAATCAAGCAAAAAAAACCCTCACATGAATATCATTATATACTGTTTCACATATTTTCCAATAAGAGGGTAAGCATGTCTCAGGCAAAAATGTGCTCAGTTTGAATTTTACAGATAATGTAGGCTGGAGGTTCCGGTGTGACTTTTAAGCAGGAGTCTGCAATAGCTTCTGTTTTAATTTGCCCCTTCCATTCTGATGGGTACTCTCATTAATACAGCGCAGGTTTACATCAGAAACATCCCCTTTGACTGATATGGAGCTTAATGCATTCCTCCCTTGCTGGAATAAATATTACACCTAGTAATCCTTACTGTAACTGATCAGTCATCAATCTAGGAAATAGATCAGCTATTGAGCCAGACAATTATCTCCTCTCCTGAATGAGACGTCGCATGCCAAACCAGAAAGAAACAGCTATTTGGCTGAGCTGTAAATGCAACTAATACTTTAAGGCATGTCAGACAAAACTATTTGTTGATATGCTCCAAAGAGCGGAAAAAGGCTCCAGGACCAAGGTGCGTGTCCCATTAGGGGCATGAAAACTTCTTCATGGAGGTACAAAGCCCTGCATTGAGTAAGGAGCTGTTCCTGCCAGTAGTGGTACCTGTTGACTTCATGGCTGCTGGAAGGACCAGTGATGTCCTCCAGTGTTCCTTGTCTCTATCAAAAAACCTTCCTGCTTGGGGAAACCAAAACTCAGACACACTGCTTACAGCAGCATGGAGAAGAGAGAAGGGAGCGGGGTTGGGCAGGTGCAGACGGAACTTGCTGTCAGAAGTCTATATCGGTTGGTCACCTACAGTGTCTGCACCACCATATCACAGCTGGTTCAGCTCTTGCACTGCCTGAAAGGAGCTGTGATGCAGGGAAAGAGTGTCTCACCTGCTTGGCTCTCTCTGACCTTGTGCAGAGAAAACTACCTCTGTCTTTCCTGCATCCCCTGTGACTGCCTCCAGGTGCTTTTCTCACCAATATGAGAAGAAGAAGAGAATTAAGTGACATTAAATGAGCTCCTCACTCATGAAATGAGCTTCTGGGTTGACTCTGCAAGGATTTCCAAAGCATTGCTACACTTTGTTGCCCCTCACGATGTGGCTGCTGGGCTTGGAGCAGTCCCCATGTTCCAACCACCCTGGGGCAGGGCTCCTCACAACCTGCTGCTCCTTCCAACTCCTGCTGGAGACCTCAGCCTCAAGCTAAAGGTGATGTGACACAAGTCCTTCAGCAAAATGAGATTATTGGCTGTCGCAATCCAGTTTGCTCTTTTGAAAGATGTATGTCAGTTTACATCAAACCCTTTGCTGGCTAGTGGAATATATCAAAGGGACACTGCCAAGGGTTTTTGGGCCACAGGTTTGACCTACCTTAAAATAGCTGTAATTAAATGAGAGAGTCGTTTGAAATCCCAGTGTCTTTTTGGTTTTTTCTAGAGGTGAATGACACTCTGCCCTTGTAAAACTGATGCTTAAAATTATAGAAAAAAAAAGGAAATAAAATGAAAACAAAAGATGCAGATCGAAAGAGAAAGAAGAAAGGTCTTTATTTTGTTAGGGTCTACAGAAACACAGTTGTTTCTCCTGCATCTTCCAACCCTGGCTAGCTGAGGCAGCCTGTTGCTGGACCTGCACTGTCATTGCTGCTGCTGCTGACACACAGGCAGAGAGATTCTGGCATGAAGCTCCCTTCCATTAACATATTTTTTCTATGAATGGCACTGTTTGTCCTGCAGAGTGGAAAATCCCTCTGCTTGAAAAAAAAATGGTCTTGAGGGACCACCTCTAAAGGGAAGGAAGAAATTTATTCATCCAGGCTCACACGGTCTTGGTCTCTTTGCTGAGAATGACAAGCAGTGCGACTCCATGTGTCAACAGAGGTCCTGGCTCAGGAACTGGGCTGAGAAATATGGGGTAATTTGATGTTGACATTAAAACCTGTCACCATCTGAAACAGCGGGGGAAAAATAACAATATTCGCTAAAAGGCAGAAGATAAAATCACTAGATTAAATTACTGCTTCAGAATGACCTTCTAAAAATACCTGAGGTGATCAGTCTGGATGACTGGAGAGTTCCAAGCTGGAAAGGTGAAGACTCCGCTCTGAAGCCAGGTCCTCCCTGGAGGAAAGTAATTTGCACCTTGCGAAAACACTGTCACACTGTCCCCAAATAAATTATGGTCATAACAAACCACAGAGACAACAGAAACAACAATTTTCTTTGTAAACAGAGGAGGAAGAAGGGAAGGATCCAACTCCATCTTCAGCTGGTCATTATCTCTCATTAGAGCAAAGGTTAATGAAGAAGGTTCTAGCAGGCAGAGCAGGGCTGCAGCCTGGGCAGACCTGGGCAGTATCTCTTGGTACTTGCTTCCAGTGTGTCTCACAACCACCTTCCCATGCAAAACAGGCAACAACTCTTTTGCTGCTCTGCTTCTCCTGCATTCAACGCCACCCACTTGGGTTCTCCAGGGAGCTCTTTGCAATGGGAGAACCAGTTTTGCACTTCCTGCTGAGTCTCAACAAGGGTGACATAACTGATGGACCCATGGAAGGGCTGAATATCCTATTCCTTGTATAAATCCCTTTTGATTTCAGCATCTCTTTGCTATGATCAGGAGCACCAGTATGCAGCTGGGTGCAAATCACCCTACAGGTCCATGTGCACTCTTAATTCCCAATGCATTAGCAACTCACTGCAAAGGTCCATTCCAAGGCACAAACAATAAAAATGAATTAACTCAACAGTCATTAGGATCTAATGTGGTAGCATTAAGGTGAGTCACAATGTAATTACCATTACTTCTAATGGAGTTACCATGACATTCATGCAGAACAACACACCTCACCCCTAGCTTCAACTGGGCACACACCTCACTGCATGCTTGAGTCATAGAATCATAGAATCATAGAATCATTAGGGATTGGAAGGGACCTCGAAAGATCATCTAGTACAATCCCCCTGCCACAGCAAGATCACCTAGACCAAGTCACACAGGAACATATCCAGGCAGGTTTTAAACCTTTTCAGGGAAGATGACTCCACAAGTCCCCTAGGCAGCCTGTTCCAATGCTCTGTTACCCTCACTGTGAAGGAGTTCCTTCTCACATTCATATGGAACCTCCTGTGTGTTCCAGCTTGCACCCATTGCCCCTTGTCCTATCACCAGATGACAATGAGAAGAGTCTGGTCCCATCCTCCTGACACCCACCCTTCACATATTTATGAACATTAATGAGGTCACCCCTCAGTCTCCTCTTCTCCAAGCTAAAGACACCCAGCTCCCTCAGCCTTTCCTCATAAGGGAGGTGTTCTACTTCCTTCATCATCTTTGTGGCTCTACACTGTACGCCTTATAATCACCTCAAGTGGCCATCCCCTCCTTCCATGACCTATAGACTTTCTTCTTCCTCTGGAGTTTGCCAGCAGCTCTGTGTTAACCACACAGGTCTTCTGGGTCCCTTCCTTAACTTCTTTCCTGTTGGGATGCTCTTGTGTTGTGTTTCAAAGAAGCGGTCTTTGAATGTTAACCAGCTGTCTTGGGCCCCTTTACCTGCCAGTACCCTGTCCCATGGGATTTCCCCTAGCAATTGCTTGAAAAGGCCAAAGTTGGCCCTCCTGAAGTCCAATCTAAACCTGCCCTGGCATAACTAGAGGCCTATCTAATTAGCTATCTCACTAATTACTTGGGAGAAAAAACTGGCCCCCACCTCTCTACAACCTCTTTTTAGGTAGATGTAAAGACCAATGGGGTCTTCCCTTAGCCTCATATTCACTGACAAAACAACCCCAGCTTCCTCAACTGCTCAGGTTTTGAACCTGAAAGCCAAATTCAGCCTTATTCATGGGAGTAGTAGTATATAGAAGATGGTTCATTTCTAACAGGCTGTGGCTAAGGCAAAGACATGGACTTCTGATGTTCCATGAAGGAAAAGGTTGTGGCATCTTCTGTCAGCTTCAACCTTCAAGGAAACCTTTGACTTTAGTAGCATTCTCCACAGCTTTGGGGCTTGGTTCTCTCAGGGTTTTCAAGGTGTTTGGTGGATTTTCACAAGGGTCATCTCTGCAAGCTTTGGGATGCGTTGACTGGTCCATAGTTTCTCTGTTAGGAGCCTGCAAAGACAGAGAATATGGGATGTGACATAAATGTATTCTGCTAATGCTATAAATTAGTCATCTCAAATATGTATTTAATGTAATAAATTTGGAAGACAGCTACTGTAGGTTAAGTGGCAACTGACAGCACTTTTAATGAGGATTAATATCCATACAGGTCCTACAGATTTGTTAAACTTCAATAAATATTTATTATAATCCACTGGTTCTTAACTCACACTTGACTAAATGGGCTAATATTAAATAAATAGAGAATCATGACTGAAAGGAATGGGTAAATGTCTGCTGGTGTCACCAGAAGCTCATGACTCATGAGGGGTATGTCCTAACAAAGACCAGACTACTTAGGTTTGGCTCTGGGGACAGTCAAGATTTGCCCTAGAACCTTCATTTCCAGATGTGTTGTCTTTACAAATTCAGACGAGAAGATGCTTTTTAGTCAGAACATGGCTAAGGTTCACTTGTGTCCTTCCTAAAGAGTAGACTTTCTTCTGTTTATTCCAACAATCCCAAGAAGAAATCAGTTATTCTTAACTATATTGCATCCTGATGCAGTCCGAGTGTGAAAACCTAACCTAACTTCTGCAGCTTGAGGAAAAAACCAGCTTTTACTTTCCCTTATTTTTTAGAGAATAGGAGCTAAGGCTGTGGTCTAAGTCCAAAATGCAGCAAGCATTAAATTGCTCCCATCAAACTGCTGGGCTCCAACTGTCTGGGGAGGCTCCACTTGGTGATACCTGACCAGGTTCTAGCAGTGGTCCAGATACCGTCTGATCAACATGACATGTGTCTTCCAGAAATTCTTGGCCACCACCAGTCCAGGTACATCGTGCTTAGCTGGAGGCACAGCCGTGTGCCTAGAAGGTCAGATTTCCAAAGGTACTTGGGTCTCTGAAGATGTGGGAGGCAGTTCAGTTGAATTTCAGAAGTGCTTTGCTATAAGTAAGCGTCTGATTCACTGCTTGTGCTTCTGGAAACGTTACCAAGCACCTATCTGTCTGCATGGGTTGGTGCCTAATTGCCGTTGAAGGTCTGGCAGGGGCAGGGACTGCATTAAAAGCTCCTCAGACATTTCAGACCAGCGTGAAGGCTTTGCACAAGGCAGAGATTCAGAAAGGCAAAGTTTTAACTGCTTGTCACATGAGTCCAGAGCAGCTTGTTCTGCTGGATTATTTCTACTCATTGCTTTGCCTATAGCTGGGGGGGTGGGGGTTATGATTTTTCTTCCCTGGACTTAATTAAGGGATTCTTGGATTTTTCACAAGAACTTTTACCCGTATCTGATGATAAATGACCTTCTCCTGTGCACACACTGCTGGCTGGCTGGCACTGCTGTTCATTTCCATCTTTTATGGATCATCCTGTTGGCTTCCTGTCCCATCATTCTGTCTTTGCCTATGATAACCTTTGGGACATTGTTTTACTGATATTTTCTTAGCTGTCCTGGACCCTTTTCCTACTGTTGTCATGCACAGGCTTGCAATAAGTGTTTCCTCAATCTCATGTGACAGATAATAATGTTTTTCTTAATTGCTAATCACATCTATTAGTGAGTTACTTGCAAGAGAACAGTTAATTCCAGACCGCATAGAAATTCTGCAGAAGGGGCGAGGGTAGGTGCTGTGCTTCCCAGGGAGCCTCCTGAGCCTGGAGCCCTGGTGGGGTGGTAATCTCTGCACCATCAGCACCATACCTAGAAGTGATGCGCTTTCATTCCCAGCCCCAGACAAAAAGTGGAAAACACTAGCCTTATAGATGAGGCTGACCCCATCCAGCAGTGCAAGTCCTATATAATGTATTTTAAGAGGCAATACAGACCCTGGAGGAAAGGTGAACTTGTAGACAGTGGTTGATCTGAGCGTGAGCTTGGCTCAGCAGAGTACTAGGCACAAAGCTGCTGGTGCAGGTCCCTTGAGTGATGTCTCGCCAGCTCCTGGGTGGGCAGTGGAGAGCCACTGATGCCCCTGGTTGCAGTGTGTTGATCATTTTTGACACCCTGGGCACAGTGCTGCAGGATTTCCTTGGCTTAGACACTGTCAGAACACAGAAACACTCTCATGGATCAGATAAAGGTGGTGGGGTCACCCTCAAAGCCAGACAGTCCCGATGACTTCAGGGAACTGAAGTGAAGCAGAAAGAGAGACTGAGAGAGCCCAAAGCATCTGCACAACATAGTCTGGTGGGGAGATAAACAGAGGGAAATGAGAAGCAGGGAAGAGGTAAAATGAGGCAGTGAGGGTTTGTAAATGGGGCTGCTCAGGAATTGAACCTGATTGCTCAAAAACTCCAAAGAGCTGCTTTCTCTGCAATAAATCAAACCTGTGTCTTCTTACCTGAGCCTGTCTGCACGGAAAAACGTATCTGAGAAATAAAAATAGATGGTGTCCTTCCAGGACTTTATTTTCTGCACCAGTCTGCACCATTCTGGTGTTGGATTCCATCCTCCACCAATTCTGCTGCTGCCAAACCAGGCTGGTCCAACCCTAGCTCAGGACAGCCTTTGGCAGTGACCCCAGGGTTTCCTGGCCTGATGTTTGTTCTGAAGGAGTCTATTAAGAAACCTGAGAGTAGTTTCATGCTCAGAGATACTGCTCAGAGGTGCACAACAGATCTCGCCTACACATGAGTAGAATCTTCCTTCATCTTGAGAGTGGTAGACTGCTCGAGCAGGCTGCCCAGAGAGCTTGTGAAGTCTCCTTTTCTGGAGACATTCCAAACTCATCTGCAACATCTGCTCCAGGAGAACCTTCTCTGGGGGGAGCTTGGCCTAAGTGACCTCCAGAGGTCCCTTCCAACCCCTACCATACTGTGACACCATACTGTGAAGGGAGACTTGGAGCATATCTGTTGGTGTATTTGTCACAGCCTTCATGCTTCCAATGATGCTCTTCCTGCCCCTTAGTTCCTTGCTGAGGAAGACACTCCGCAGCAGCCTGCTTTTTGGGGTGTGAAGGTGTGAGTCATTTGAGGTGGTGAGTCTCTGCAGAGCCATGCCAGATATTTCTGCAGTGTGCACCAACCACCAGTGTCCCTTTTGCTGTGAAGCCCCATTGGTGTTAAGCTGGGAGGGAGCAAGAGGCATGCTCGCTCAAGGAAGATGTGGGAAACCAATTACGAGTCCTCATACGAATCCAAACGTGTCTCCCTAAATACGCCGCCTCTCCAAATGAGCTCGAGATCCAGCTTTCACAATAAGCCTGAACTGTGAACTTTTTCATTTGCACATGGTTTCAGGAAATCTAACTCATCCCTTCACGAAAAAAAAAAGTAAAAGCCACTTTAAAGAGCTGCTCTTCCTCTCGTTTCTGTACTCTGGGAGCAGAGTAATTTATGTACTCATTTAATTTTGTTCTGCCACAAACAAAACCACAGTATCTAACGTGATCTCTGCTTCTCGAACACTTATTGTTGGAAGGGCATCGGAGAAGACGTAAGTGTCCCTGACACAAAAGAAGATCCCAGGCTTCAGAGAGATCGCACAGACTGGAAAATATGGGGGGTTGGTTAAATTTATCACTGGTCCTTTGTTCTTTCCTTTATAGTATGATAACATAATAATCTTTTAAAACCACAGTAAGAACCAGGTACCGGAGAGATTGGTGCCTTATAAATACTTAAACAGATAGACCGCTATGAAAACCTTTTGTTCCGCTGCATTTTTGCCCATTGTTAATATTGCTCTGACAATGCAGGGGGAAAAAAACCAACCCCAACACCTCGAATAACTGAAAAAACATTTATGTTGGGCGGTGAGCTGGTTCACGGCTTCAAAGAAACATCTTCCAAAACAAAGAGTGTTCTATTAGACAGGCAGACTGCAGAAGCACCATGCTGGGGTCGCCTACACCAAAACCCAACCCTTGCATCCTGCTGAACAGCAAAAGCCCAAAGCTTACACCATGTGAACGAGCTCAAGGCATCTGGTGGGTAATTGGCCAAGTTATCTTGAATGTCGCTCTTTCATCCAGCGACAGCGAGATGCTGATAAGCCCTGGGGGTGGCTGAGCAATCTAGAAGGATGTGGGAAGCAGCTTGGGATGGCTCATCATCCTCAGACACACAACACCTTCTCCTACCTCAGTTTCCCGATTAAAAGCAGACACCACTGTCTCCCACACAGGGATTTTGAGAGGACAGGGTTTGCTGTCTGTGAGCACCCTTCCCATTGTCATGAGTTTGGAAAAGAATTTTACTTTCTCTTGCCAGAAATACCAAGCTAAAGGAAAAAGCTTGGAGTAAAACCCCAAACCAAACCAACCACCCTGTGCATGATTTCCACTTTAATTGTGGGTCGCACCAACGGGTTATAGTTGTGTGTGATCAATAAACTGGAATTGGCCTCGGGGAGAAGTTAGGAGATGGGGTTTGAAGCACTGTTGTGTTGCAAAATGGCGATACGAGCGCTGCTGTCAATGGTGTGAGTGTTGCAGGCAGCTGCTTCCCTTGGGCTGGCTGTACTGGTGGGGCTGAGCTGATCTCCAGTAACATGGAATTTTGCAGTGGGTTTAGGTGACGGGGAGGTGGAACCCTGTACCCACCCCCAAAAAAAATCATTTAAAAAGTGAACTGGAATTACTAAAAGGAAGCAAATTGGCTTCAGGAAGATGAACTAAAGACACTGTTTATCAAATGTTACAGTCGTGATTTAAGAGTCACGTTTCACGCTGTCTTAAGGGCGCGCAGCTCAATAGCCCCAAGCTGGTCTTTCTCAGCCATTAATGAAGGAGAAAGCCAAGAAAAGATTTCGTTTTATAAAATAACTCATCTTCTCACTAGGTGTTTGGGGTATTTGGGGTTTGGTAGGGATGTGCCAATTTGTTAAGACGTTAATTTCTGGAAAGAATTTATCTGTGTTGAGACAACTGCCACAGGCAAAAGCTAATTCCACCCACTGATGGAATTTTGGGTCAAAGTAAGAAAAAGAGACAAAAAAGAGAGAAGGCACATCCCCAGCAACCTTATCAGCTAGGAGCAGGACAGAGCCACGTTCTGCCTTTGGTGCCAATAAAATATTAATTATTCATACAAGTTTTTATGGAGAACAGAGGAAGACCAACTACTGAGTGACCAAGAACCACCTCACCACCAGTGAGGTGTGAAGGTGGCTGGGCCACCTTGTTGCTGGGAGGTACCTGGCTTTACCAGGAGCTTCCTAGAGCTGGAAGTGTTTGAGGGTGCTGTGCAGGTGAATGGGGTGTATGAGTCACTCAGGAAAGTGCAGCAGCTGCTTCTGTGGAATGCAAAAACCCCATGGCCCTGCCTCTTCCCACAGGGTACTGTGCAGTTGTTTGGTTTGAGATCAGACTTTGGCCCCAAAAAAAGCAGAAATCAATACCAACAAATTCTCTAATTGGGTCAATAATCTGCATTTGTTAGGTTTCTTTTTAATTATTGGAAATATTTATATTACAGTAGCCTGGTATTTTAGAAGGCTATAAAAGCATTTTTATATAATCAGCATTTTTAAAAGTCTATAAACATCCACTATGTTTGCCTAATGTACTATAAAAGCTTCCAAAGGAGCTGTTATTATCCAACTTGTCACCTCACACATGCTCCGAGGAGGAATTTTTTTTTTCCTTGTCTGCTGTTAATAAAATGAAGTAAAACCATTAACAGCTTCGGAGCTGCAAGGAGAAGTAAAGGGGTTTGTAATCTTGGACTCCAAAGGAAATGTCTGCAGCTCTGCTCCTTGCCTCTTTGAGATTCCCAACACGCAACAACAATTTCAAACAGACAAAATCAGTTTAGGTTACATAAATTCAAAGGCTCAAGCCTGCTTCCTTTAAAGTAACATCTTGCATTTTGTTTGGAGTGTTGCAAGTCTCTCTCTCTTTCTCCCTCTCAGAATATTTTGAACTGCTTCAGTTATACAGCCTGCCCGTCCATCTTCCTCAGGCTTTCTTATTAAAGGAGTCCTAATGCAGAGTGATTGTGGGCACAGGTTACTGCAGATGCACATGCATATTTATATTTATATATATATACGTGCAGCTGTGTATGCAGATGTGTGTATATATATATTTATTAGTTATATGTATATATGATGTCTAGAAGGCTGTGGTGTTGCACATTCAGGAGCTGTCTCTCCTGGCGCTCCCTGCATGCCAAATTCCCAGTGCTATGGCGTGTGGCTCAAGCTCCAAACCAAGCCCTGACCAAAAAGATGCCAAGCAGTTTGGCAAGGAACACAGAAATCTCAGTCCCCACACACTCAAGGGTGAGTGTGGTGTATATCAGTTGGTGAAGGGAAGAAATCTGGACGCAAAAAGCAGGTTTGGGGTTTAAACTATCTCTTCATTCACAGCGCAGACATTTGTTTTTGGTTCATCTCTGTTTGCAGTTTGCTCTGACTCCCAACATATCTCGGCATCGGGAAGGAGTCTCAACCCCAGGGAACCTGTCAAGAATGTGATAACAACTCACTCAAGCCAAAGAAGGAGACAGTTTGCCTGTGATAGTGAGTGGCTCTTAACAGCTCCTTCACCACCAGGGCAGGGTCCCGCTGGGGCATGGGGAGCCATTCCCCTGGGGATCTGGTGATTTTTGGATGGAGCTAAAAATACTGTGAGAACCTGTTGCTTTTGGTGCTTGTGATCTCAAATGCTAGATTGGATCTTAAGATGCTCCCAAGAAGGTAAAGACAATAAACTCACCCTGGGCTGGCTGGGTGGTGTTTTGGGTAAAGGTTTTCCTGGATGAATTTGGGGTGGCCCTGGGGTGAGCCAGGGTGGAGAAAGAGTTGACTAATGGGAAGCAGCTTGGACATCTTGGCAATGACGTAAAAGAGGAGAAAAAAAGCCAGTTGATAGTTTATGCCACCACAGGAAATTCCCAGCTGTTCTGCAGGGAAATTAGCTGAAGGGACAAAGGGGACATTGGGGATCACAAGGATAAAGTTGGTGCAGAGGAGTGAGGATGGAGAGAACTCCTACAGACTCTCTCCCCACTGCCAATCCCATGGAGGGGTGGCATATGGGTCCCTAGGTTCAGATAGACTTGCCTGGAGGCTGTTCTATATTGTGGCCACTACAGAGGTGGCTCTGGCACCTCAGGGATACCAGACTTCATGAATTCGTTCCCACACATCCTGTCTTCGGCTATCCAGACAGCCTGTCCCTGGGACCATGAGGGCAGAGGGAAATCCAAGATTCCAGCACAGGTTCAGGAGAGGTGTTGGCTGAGACATAAGAAGAGCCAAGGCAGCCCAGGACAGACAGCAGGCACGTCAACTGTAGCAGCTATTTCTGGCATCATCCTCAGAGCTAGGAAGCTCAGACACCAGGGCATGGGGAAGCACTGCTGGGACTTCCTGGGAGCCCTTCCCACCTCGTGGCACTATGAGGAGGTTCCTGCAGGCATTTCCCATCCTCAGATGACGTGCTGTCGGCTCCCAACAAGTACAACAACCTCAGACAAGTGCGGCCTGACAGTCTCACACAAATGTCCTAAGTGGAGTTATCTGCTGCGATCAGCACTGTCAGGTCACTGCAGCAGTGCACAGACCCCATGGTGAGGGCATCCCTGTCACATGTTGCTTCATATTCATTGATCACTGATGGGATTTGCCCTTGGAGTGTGAGAAAGTGTCATGGTCCTTCTGAGTGAGCCTGGAGAGCTCAGCGCAGAGAGAGCTCAGCGCAGAGAGCTGGTGTGGACAGGGCAGGGTAAGGACACTGGATTCAGGAGGTACTCCTGGTTAGGTATCTGCTGCAAACAAGCCGGACAGGTTGGCTCAGTGCAGCCAGTGCCACATCTGTCATTACTTATCTGCTCTCCCAAGGTGACCTTCCTAGGGCTCTGTTGCCTTAGATATCTGTGCTTCAAAGTTGGATCTAACTGGAGTTTCTAGACATGCTCTCCTGCTTCTCTGGGTATGAGCCAGGGGAAGTGTCTGTGCTGCCAGCATCACCCCTCTTCACTCTACTGCTGGGTGAAGCTCTGTAGACTAGAGAGCTCCCATGACCTCAAGACCCAGAAGACATCACTCTGCTGGTGTCTCACATTAACCTGCTGTGGCAAGAGGGTTTTCCTTGGTTGCCAATGGGGCTTCCTAGTGCTCCCCTCGTAGGGCAGCAGGTTCAACACCTTCCCAGACTTCATCCCCTTTGGAGAAATAGAAGGACAGATATGGTCAAACTACAGACTTTCCAGGACTTTGTGGTGAGGGACATGGTCTTTGAATCCTATTTAAACTTTATTGGAAGCGTCATCAGGCCTTGGAACAGGCTGCCCAGGGAAGGGGTTGAATCACCATCCCTGGATGTGATGAAAAGTCATAGAGATCTGTTACTTAGGGACAGGGTTTAGGGGTGGCCTTGGGACAGCTAATGGTTGAACTTGATGATCTTGAAGGACTTTTCCAACTTAAACTATGGTTCTATGATTCTTCTCTCTATAAGATGAAAATCAAGATCCCTTGAGCTTCTTCCTGGATACCTTCTCACCTGGATATTTTTCTGTCACAGCAGAAGAAATACAAATAAAATATGAAAAAAAGAAAAGGGAAAAAAAAAAAGAACAAATGGGGGGGAAGCCAAAGGTCTAGTGGCATGGACAGAGTCTTGCTCTGTGGCTCCCAACGCCTGGTGCTTACCAAACATAGCCTGGGCCCTGTGAAACCTCGGGCTGTCGTAGTAAGATGAGCTCCCTCTTGATTTGGCTTAGGCTAAAAATATCGGAGGTGGGGGGTAGAAATAAGGGGAAGAAAAAAAAAAAAGAAAGGCAGAGTCAGGACCCTGCAGGACCAGTAGTCAATGGGCTGCGAGGAGCGACCGAACTCCAAATAGTGCTCCGAGCTCCTGCAGCTGACGGGCTATTTTTTGCCGTGGTTGACTAAATATGGTCAGGGAGGGAAGCGCAGGAGCAGGGGCCGCTGCCCGGGCTGCGTGTTTGGGATGCTTCGCTGCCTATAAAAGCACTGGAAAGGTGGACTCGCTTCCTGATCAGCGCTTCCCCCCCCTTCTCCCCTCCACCAACACCCCCGCCCACCTTGGGGTGTGCAGGCTGACTACCCCCACCCCATCCCGGGCTGACCCCCCGGCCGGGGTATGTGGGGAGGGGTGGGATGTGGGGCGAAGAGGAGGCAGAGCAGAGGAAGGGGGTGCGCAGGCACTTGTGCAGGCGCAGCCCTTTCGCATCAAGGTGTGCTGCAATCCGGGCGGGCGAGGTTGCTGCTCCTTAACCCCTGCGCTGCCGGCAGCACTCCGCGGAGCCCCCCGCTCCCCCCTGCGCCGGCTCCGCCGCTCGACCCACCCGCCCCC
Organism: Rhinopomastus cyanomelas; assembly: GCA_013400115.1. Lineage (NCBI taxonomy): Eukaryota > Metazoa > Chordata > Aves > Bucerotiformes > Rhinopomastidae > Rhinopomastus > Rhinopomastus cyanomelas. The sequence continues at coordinate 631,903 of VXBP01005290.1, forward strand.
CCATCCCTCGCTGTACCGCGCTGCCTCCNTTTTGTAATTTTTTTTTCCTCCAAGTGAGGACTAATCCCATCCCTGGGCCTGCTCTCTTTTTCCCTTCCTGCATTAGAGATTGGCTATAAGGAGAAGGCTGACGGCTGCAGCATGAAGCGCATTATTACCTTGTGATTCCATGACCCTCCTCTATGCATCCCTAACTCTCGAAAGCTGATTCAGCTTTCAGCTAGTGCTCTGGTGAGTCCTCTGCTGCAACAGAAGCTCCTAACTGGTATGTCTTTTTTTTTTTTTCCTCTTCTCCCCCCTCCTCCTTCTTCCCCTCCTCTGTTCCCTGCCTTTGCCTTTAACTGCTACCAGCTCAGCTCGGGTTTAAACACTTTTCCTGGCCAACGCAGGACTCAGTGCTCATGCAACTTACGCGGGGACTTAAATGTGGGCTTTTGCATCCGACAATTCTCTCTGTGTGTGTGTGCGTGTGCGTGTGTGCACTGTGTGTGTGAGGATGGGCTGGGTGTCTGTTTCATGTGGGGATGGGTGAAAGACCTTCCCCCTCCCTTTATTTTTTGTTCTGCTGTGCCTCACTCTGCATTTAAAAGAAGAAAAAAAAAGCCCTAACAAACTGCAGAGCAAGCAGTGCACTAGAATCATCTGAACTGAAATGTTAGAACTTTGACATGCAACCGTTCTGCAAGGTTAAACCGGCCTTTAAATGCCTAATTCAGATACAGGCTGGTTAATGACACCTGGGAGGATTGGGGCTTTATTTATTTATTTGCAACAAAACTAGTGCTCCGAGCAGGTATGAGGCAGAGCAAAAGGGCAGAATGTGGTTAAACTTAGCCTAACTTGCTAACATGATCTCGATGCTGCGGTGATTAACTGTTAAAATGCCGAGAAATGAGCATTAATTCCGGGCACATGGTGTGTAGAGGGTCAGAGAGGGAATACGAGGAAGAGGAGAAGTTAGGTTTTCCCTGAAAAGATTTGGAATTCAGGTTACACTTTGTGCATCAACTGACTGTTACTGCTTCTGCAGCTCTGGAGTGGACTGTGGTCGTTATGTTTTATACGATAGTGGTGATACCTAGTCACAGAAATATTTAGACATGGGTACGGTGAGATGGAATCCGTGGTACATGCACGCACGTCTAGCTATGTTTTATAGCATTTTGTGTATACTTAACACATCTTTATACACAGGTATAGAAATGCTATGTGTAGGTATAGAAATGCTGTATGTGTAGGTATATAAATTCTATACATGGGTATATAAATACGACATCTAGGGATAAAGGTGCTTTATACAGGTATATAAATTCTGTATATAAGCAGGTGTAACATACCTGGCTACAGTGCATCCCCAGGCTGTGTTTAGGGTATGGATGCATGTACATGCATGTGCCGGAGAGAGTGTGCACTCAGCAGCCATGTGTAATTGTATAGGCAGGAATCTGTGATTTGTGCTGTCAGGGTAATTGCTGGGTTCTTCTCAAGTGAATGGTTGTATCTGTGTCTCCCAAGGACTGAACCTGGTGCCTAGCCCAGCCCCTCTGCCGTGGGCTGTGCTGGGCTGAGCACATGCCTCTGCCTTGGCCTGTGTCTCTGAAGTCCCCAAAGTTTTGTGCTGAACAGCACCAGATCGACTTGACCACCTGGATCTGAGCAGCATCTTGAGCTCCGAGTAGAGCAGGAATAAAATACATGGCACCTTGCTTTCCATCCCTCCCACCATCCAGTCCCATGCCCAGACAATACTCAGGCTCTTCCCTTTTATTTGCTTCATGGCCTCTGCATTGTCCAGGTCTCCATCCATTTTTCTCCCCAGAACACCCATAATGTTCCTCTGCCACAAACAAGCCCAGGAGCTCATGACCCTGGGTGGGGTGAGGACACTGGATGTCACTTGCTCACCACCCCTTACTCTTGGTGGCAGCTGCAGGGTGGGAAGCACAGGGTGCCTCTAGCATCACCACTGAAAGCCCTGTCACACCATTCGTCTGCTCTTTCACCAAAAGGCACAACCCTGGAAAGCAGGAGCTTTCACACAGAGCCTCGAAGCAAATTAAATCTCCATGATGAACTTTGCTGCTGCTGCTGCGGTGGTGTCACTGCCTTCAACTTTAGCAAGGATTTTAAAGGTCTTTTTGTTTTAGCTCTTACTTAGTGCTCTCTTCACTGACCAGCAGCTGCTGTCCTGCTCCTCTGCAGACGTCAGGGAGCATTCAGGACAGCGTTATGTCAAATGCATTTGAGGAAAGCAGGTCGGGTATGAGTTGCAGATGCCTAGTAGTCCAAGAAGTCCAGTAGCAGTCCTACTGCTTTCAGTCTGATATAATTCAATACCTTAAAGTGCCTTGGCCATGCAAAACTCCCTGCCAGCACTTTGTATTCTGGTTGTTTGTTTTTTTTTTTTAATCTTAAGCATTCAGACTTCCCCTCAAACCCCTCAGCTCTCCCTTAGCTTTAATTTCACTGCAGTCATGCATTACAATGGTGCCACAGCTCCATCTCTCTTCTCCTTAGTCCAAACTAAAGGTTGAAATTTGCCTTGAAATGAGACAAATGACAATGGTTAAAATGGCCAACAAACTCAGGGATAAGGAGAGGAGCTGCAGAGAGCCAGGACCGAGGCATGTGCCTGTGTTGCAGGAGTGGTGTAAAGCCATTCTGGGGATGCTGGGGGCTGAGCACAGTGGATTTACACCCTGGCTCTGCACGGCCTTTGCTTTTTGGTGATGCTGGAAGTTGATGGGGAGTCGGGAAGTATTTACTCCCCATCTGGGAGAGGCATTTAAAAATAAAAGCCAAAAGGCAGGGGAAAAGCATCGATGCAATTAGGTATTCCACAGTGCTTAGTCTGCCACTTGCTAAGTTTACTTAAACCCTCTTTAACGGGTTATTAGAAGGCTGCAAGGAGCGGCAATATTCATTAAGACGGAGGCAGCCATTCTGCCTTTGCCTGGAAATTTGGATCAGTGGGCAGCATTGGGGCGAGGGGCAGTGGGCATAGGTGAGCCCTGACTGCCCACCCTGCTGAGCGAGCAGCAGTGAGCAGGCAGTGCCCGCCGTGACCTCTGCTGGCGCTCCCTGCCTAAATCCTGCCTATAATAGTCTCCCATTCAGCCTGGGCAGCGGTTTTTCTAGCCCTGCCACTCGGCCCACATTGTTTGGGGAGCTTTAAAGCTCAGCAGGGCTGTGAGGAAGTGAGGGAGAGGGGGAGAGCTGGGGGTACATTGTGGGGGGGCTGCAGGAATCACTCAAAAAGACTTTGGCCCGAGCTCTCAGCATCTTTCTTTGGCTGCCTGTTCTGTTGTACAAATGCAGGTGTCTCCCCCAAACCCCTTCAGCCTGGTGTGGAGCTCAAGCGGATGATTTATTACAAGCAATTTTTATATTTTTAAAAAAAAATTTTAATTGTTTTTTCTAACGCCCTGAAGTCCCCACAAAGCATGTGCTGGCTTTTGGGGTTTTTCCTATCGGCGAGGTAGTGCCTCACTCACAGGGACCAGCAGAGGAAAAAATCATTGGATTCACTAGGTAAGACGCTTTCTTCTTCCTATGCTTTAATCTCGACTTAGTGATGAAAGCAATTGCTTGTCTGGAGCTGATGAGTTTTCTTACTCCGGCAAATGGAACAGTCCTTCCCAGGGTTGGTTTGTAAATCAGTAGCTGGCCATTTGATTTTGGGATTTCTGAAAACAAATTGGCTTTTTGTTTCCAAATTGCAGGCTGGAGGCAATTGGGAAATGATATCTGTTTAACTTGCCCCCACACGGCTTTGTCTCAGGTTGTATCTCTGTGTGCATAAAGCAAATCCCTTCCACCAAACCGCCTTTGGGTCCTCTTAATTGCTGAAAGTTCCTGATTTCGAACGAAACACCTACTTTTCAGGTGGAGCAGGAGGCTTAGCTTTTATTCTGTGCCATTTCAGTGACAAAGAGCCCCTGCCAGGGCAGCCACTGAATTGCCGCTGCTTTGTGTTCGGGGAATGATCCAGTTCCCCTTCGCAGAGACCAAACCCGTCACTGGCCGAGGGCACAGCCCGAGAGGAGCAGGAGCCCGAGGGGTGCACGTGTGTGTGTGTCTCTGCACATGGGCTGGGCAGGAGGAAAGTCTGCTGGTTTAAACTGAGCTGTAACTCACTCTCGGGGATGTCAATGGTAAATCAGCATCATTTTTCCTCTCGTGGCTATATAAATGCGCATATTGAAACTACCTGCTTGAGAGACATACTTCTTTATATGCCCATATGAACCTGGCAAGCTATGGAATGTAAAGAAGTATGTATTTCAGGTGGGAACCCTTCTCAGAGGAGCACTGTGCGACCCTGGGCAAAGCAGGGGAGACAGACAGACAGACAGACAGATGATTTTATAGTATGATTTTAAAAATTTTTTTTTAACTGCCTGACCTGGCAGACCGACCGGGGAGTCAATTGATGATCTTGTTCCAGCGCGTGTATTGTTCTGTCACTTTGCCTGTGTCAGCAGGTGGAAATGCTCATCAGGACATTAAATATTCAATATGCTGACTGCGGCATGGGCTTTGAAAGGCAATGCCAGAGGAAAAGCTGCCTGTCCGCTCCCGGGTTTTAACGGGAATGCAGGCCAGTCACTCCTTTCTCCTGCTTCCCATTTTTATCCCCCAAAAAAGAAGGTGAGACATCCAACAGAGCTGGCTGGTCCTTACCTCTAGGAGAAACAAAAGGAGGTGGAGGTGAGGGGAGATGAAGAGAGAGGGGAAGAAAATCTCCCAACAGTTGTGACTGGGGCGGGCGGTGGTTTAATGTTACATTACCAGGCAAAGTCCACTTCTTGGATCTTGCCCACGTTAAAAGTTTTGTGTTTAAAACCAGAGTGAAGAAGATCCTCCCTGTCAGCTTGGGGAGCCAGCACAGCACAGCTAGAGCCACTGGAGTGCAATGCACAGAGGGGTCTTATTGCCCCGAAGGGAAACAAGAAAGCTAGCTCCTTTAATACTGGAGGCCCTCACCCACTTTTGCTTTTCTTTTTTATCCTTTTCCAGGGTAGGATAATTGTGGGTGTTCTGGGGCCCCACAACAATAAGGCAAGATGAAAGACCCTGGGTTTAAATACGAGCATAATGTTCTGCCTAGGCGGGAGTTGTGTCTGAGGGTCTAAAGCTTTGAGTCTCGACCATCCTCATGCTTCTGTGGTGCATGGGATGTCGGGCCAAGCCCAGCTCCCCAGAAAGCCACTTGCCAGCTGCCCAACCCCACGGTCCCATATCCATGGGGCAGACAAGAGCAGCAGTTTCGTTTTGTGCAAGTCCCCTGCCATCACTGCTCCTCACTCGGCTCACGGTCTCCTAGAGCATCGTTTGGTGAAGCGATGCCTCACACCCTGTGCCCAGGTGTTAGTCAGGTCTTACCCATCACACCGTCCTCTGCTGGGCATGGGGAGGGGGTGAGACTCCGTGTTGGGGTATTTCAGAGCCTTTGTCCAGCTCTGTCCATGGCAAACACGGTCATCACTTGTTCCCTGTAGGCCGAAAGGATTTAGCCGTGAGCAGGTGCTCGTGAACAGCGGGTTAGGACAGGCAGCCTGGGTCACTAGGGCCGTTCTGTGTCCACAGGATTTTGTGGGGTTTACAGAGGGGTTTATTTTTTTCATTTAAAAAACTACCAGTGGTGTGGGAAGTGCTAAGCCCCTTCCTCACAGAGGAGGAACCTTTTCTTTGCCAGGTGGCCTTGGGAAGGCCGAGTTTGCACTGGAGGATGGCTGGTTCGTGCGCAATCCTGTCTGCAGGGTAGGGACCTGTAAAACTGGGTGTTTGCTGTGTGGCCACAGCGGGGGATCTCAGGCTGCAGGGATGTCCCCTGGGCTCAGCCCCACCAGCAACCACCTTACATGGGAATGGTCCCCAACCCCAGGGACCCTACAAGTATGGGTCCCGTGGGTGTCCAGATGTCTCTTCGTCTCTCCTCATCTCCACCTCCTTTTGGGGTCAGATTTAATTTTGAAACTGGGGGATGCTGGGAAAGTGCTGCCCATGACAGAGGGTTGGAGTAGATGATCTCTGAGGTCCTTTCCAGCCAGGACTGTTTTATGAGTCTATGAACCCAAGAAGGAAAGCTCTGGCGACCATGCAGAGCAGTGTTTTGGGTCCCTTGTGGATAACTGAAGTTAGATGGAGTTGCTGGATGAAGAACAAGGACAATAGTCACCAGTCTGCATATGACATCAAATTATATGATATCAATAATTTATATTTCCTGTCTTTCCTTGTTGACCCTTTGCTCCACCTCTTCTCTCATTCTTTCTTCTCTCTTTTTCTTGTTCTTTCCCCCTCTTTCCCCCTCTTCCCTCCCCTCTTCTCTCTTTTTTCTTCCTTTCTTTCCTTTCTTTCCTTTCTTTCCTTTCTTTCCTTTCCTTTCTTTCCTTTTATTTTTTCTTTTTCTCTCTCTTCTATTTTTTCTTTTTTCTTTTTTTCTTTCTCTCTCTCTTCTTCCTTTCTTCCTTTCTCTCCCTTTCTTCCTTTCTCNTTCCTTTCTTTCCTTTCTTTCCTTTCTTTCCTTTCTTTCCTTTCTTTCCTTCTTTCCTTTTATTTTTTCTTCTCTCTCTTCTCTTTTTTCTTTTTTCTTCCTTTCTTTCTCTCTCTCTTCTTCCTTTCTTCCTTTCTCTCTTTCCTTTCTTCCTTTCTCTCTTTCCTTTCTTCCTTTCTCTCTTTCCTTTCTTCCTTTCTCTCTTTCCTTTCTTCCTTTCTCTCTTTCCTTTCTTCCTTTCTCTCTTTCCTTTCTTCCTTTCTCTCTTTCCTTTCTTCCTTTCTCTCTTTCCTTTCTTCCTTTCTCTCTTTCCTTTCTTCCTTTCTCTCTTTCCTTTCTTCCTTTCTCTCTTTCCTTTCTTCCTTTCTCTCTTTCCTTTCTTCCTTTCTCTCTTTCCTTTCTTCCTTTCTCTCTTTCCTTTCTTCCTTTCTCTCTTTCCTTTCTTCCTTTCTCTCTTTCCTTTCTTCCTTTCTCTCTTTCCTTTCTTCCTTTCTCTCTTTCCTTTCTTCCTTTCTCTCTTTCCTTTCTTCCTTTCTCTCTTTCCTTTCTTCCTTTCTCTCTTTCCTTTCTTCCTTTCTCTCTTTCCTTTCTTCCTTTCTCTCTTTCCTTTCTTCCTTTCTCTCTTTCCTTTCTTCCTTTCTCTCTTTCCTTTCTTCCTTTCTCTCTTTCCTTTCTTCCTTTCTCTCTTTCCTTTCTTCCTTTCTCTCTTTCCTTTCTTCCTTTCTCTCTTTCCTTTCTTCCTTTCTCTCTTTCCTTTCTTCCTTTCATCCTCTCTTTTTCCTTTCTCTCTTTCCTTTCTTCCTTTCGTCCTCTCTCTTTTTCCTTTCTTTCTCTCTCTTTCCTTTCTTTCTCTCTCTCTCTTTTTCCTTTCTTTTCCTGCCTCTCTTTCTTCCCTCAGCTCGGGTTTTACTGAAGCCTGTGCCATTGTGTGTTGCTCCTGTGAAGGTGCTCACAGTCTGATTTACAACAGATAACTGCATTCCTAATGCAATTTTTATCTCCTTCCCCCCCCGTTTCTGAATTAATATGCTTGTTAATCACATGGAATTGCTAACTTTAGGAAGTCACTAAGTGCTCAGATTTATTTTTTATGTAAATATTTTCAAAGCTATAATTCTGAGCACTGTCTCGCAGCATGGGAGTGGTGGTGGCAAGGGAGGCCTTGCCATGATGTGTCCAGAGACACCTGGCCTTGGCTGATGGCAAAAATGAAATGGGATGTCTGTGTGTGGCCTCACCAGAGCCACCACAGCACCATTGTGTTGGCATCAGTGGAAGCAACTGACGGGTGCAGGCCTTCAGCAACCAGTTTGTGCGATTCTCCTGCTTCATGGTGGCTCCTCTTCCCTTTTACATTGCTTTGATTAAAGCTGTGGCCGTTACCTTGTGCTAGATCCCCTCTGTTTGAGAGCTAAAATTCAGCCACTTCTTTTTCACTCTTTGGAAGCTTCTTTAGAAGCCTTGAGTGCCATCCTGGATGAGGTGCGAGTAGCATCTGAGCCCAGCCTGCTGTCACGCAGCAGCTCCGGGATGCTCCGCTGCGTCCATCCATCCTGCAAAGCAAGGACTGTGCAGTGTCGGGCACGGAAACAGGAGCTTTGAGAATTGTAAAAGCCATAAATCCAGTGGACCAAATTAGTTAAATTTTTCTATTCTATGCCTCACAAAATCCAGCCGTTGTGGAGATGAATTCTCCGCATGTAAGTGGAACTACGGGCAGGTGTAAGATGGATATTTCACATGTGCACATGAGAGCACAGCGGTGAATTGGTGCTGTGTAGTTTTCCCTGGCGGGTTTTGGGGTTTTTTTCTAGTTTTGTGTGTTTGCGCTGTTGAAGATCTGTTATGACTGTGGTTACCATCGCTTTATATTGGGAGACAGGTGGTCCCATAAATTCCAGTACCTTCTTTTTGGGGAAAACAATTTTACAAAGCAAAGGTGGGGGGGACATGTTTGCAATTCAAGTTTAATAGTGCATTCATCAAGAGCAATAAAGCATTTTATTGCACAAGTATTTCAAGGGATGTGCTGGCCCCGGTAAAAGCATTAGTAAAGGGGTGCATCAGCAATCTCATTTAAAACTGTCGACCCAACGTGAAAAATGTTGCGTTGAAGAATAAACTGCTATTAAGCATGATTAGATTGACCTGCAGGACAGATATTTTAGCTGCAGCAGCACAAGTCGATCAAAGTGAGCATCGCTTAGATTGCAAATTTTTTTTATTTTTTATTTTTTTAATGCCCTAAATTAAAAATGAAAGAGCCTCAGAATATTTTAGGGCTGGAGAGTGACTTTGGTGGTGAGATTTGTGCATTCGATTCAAAGCGGTTCGGAAAGGTGGAGAAAGTGGGGAAAATATATTAATTGCTGCCCCTTTAGCATACATTGAAAGTATGTTACTCAGATCAACCAATCAAAAAAGAAATTGTGCTGACTCAGCACTCGGGCTAGTCTGCACGTCCGATTGCAGAAGAGATCAGCACTGCACTGCAGTATCTTTCCCTGCCTTTGACACCAGCCTAGCTGGGCAGGGCTTCCCTTGTGCTTCCCAGGACTGGTTTAGGCCAAGAACAAGAGAAGGCCCTGAAAAGAGGAGGAGAGAGTCAAGGTTGCACGAGTCTCAAGCTGCTAACGATCCTTTTTAGTCAGTAAGAAAGAGCTTCCATGCTACGTTCCCCCTGCCAGATGCAAGCGGCATGAATTGCTTGGGAATATATCTATTTTTAAAGACTTTCACCACATCTTGCACTTAGCAGCGACTGTGGGCGAGGGGGTGGTGTGTTCCTCGCAAGAGAAATATCCTCGCTCCTCTGCACAGATCCCTCCCTTGAAAGCCCAGGGCTGATTTCTGTACCACACTTGTGTTTGCCTCCCAGAGAGGATGTTCGGTTTAACATTTGCTGCTTGATGCTGAAGCTGCTCTTGACCTCGGCCAAGCAGACGGTGATGCTGCAAGATGCTTTCCCATTGGAATACAGTGGGGGGGGTCACAGTGAGAGTAGCCCAGTCCTCCAAGGATGGAAGCCACGGGCATGGGCTCCACTGCCAGCTCACTGGGCTTGTGGATGCGTCATGTAGCTCCTCTGCCTCAGTTTCCCCCTGAGGCAGAGTAGGTGTTTTCCATGGAGTTGTTGAAACTGTTGCTTGCGCTGCAAGATAAAGTTGGAGGAGGCCAAAGCTGGATGATACAACTACTCAAGGACAAGTTTGTTCTGGTTTTTTAAAGACTTCCCTGCTTTAGTGTCAGCTGCCATGGTAGTGCCTGGCACATGTTTTGGGGAGACAGCACAGCCTGCCTTGACTGTGCCCCCTCTGCCCTCATGCCCAAACGCAAGGCCTTGTCAGGACTCCCCAGCATCTCTGAGCGGGTGCGGGGCACAAGGTGCTAAGGTCGGACCTCAGCCAGGACCCTGCAGGACTATGGCTGCCTGGGGGATGTCCAAGCGGGGGTGAGCTGGGCAATGGGATCCATGAGATCCTCCAGTACCACAGGGCTGTTAGCCACCTCACGGGCGCTGGTTACCAGTCTGGGCATGATACTGCGCAGTGCCGCATTGCCGGGTGGCTCTGCGGTGCCAGGGAGGTTGTGCAATGCCATTGCAGCTCCCCGGCTCCACCAGCCGGACCTATGCCCAGCCCTGGGCACCTTGGTCCTGTGCAGGTGGAGCAGGTCCCCATGTGCTGCCTCCCCCTGAGCACTGCTCCATCCCTCAGTGCTCTGAAGGCTTTTGTCTCACACTGTTTAACCAGCATCACTCAGCCCCTGGTTCCCTTGGTACTTTTGCAGAGTGGTTGCTGTGGAGGAGCAGAGGTCAATGGTGGATGAGTGACGGAGATCCCTGTGAACAAGGGGGTGGCTTTAGGACACAGATATGTCCTGTCCAGGGCACAGTGTAATCGTCCAAGGGTTTAGCGGTTGGAGCGGTTGCTGGTGGTGCTCAGGCAGTGAGCTGTCCTGGGGCTCAGGGAAGCAGGGCAGATGACCTCTCCAACACATGCAGGGATTTTCTTTCCTTTTTTTTTTTAAACCTTTTCTTTTTTTCTGTTCTCTTTGAAGCTGCACACATGGGGCCATGGCTGCAAATGCCTCGCCATGCCCAGATATGGCCTGTGCTAGGACCAGTGCCGCTATCTAAAGCAGCCTTGGGCAGACCGATGAGCCCAGAGTGGGACTGGGGAGCAACTGCTATAAATAGTGCTCATTCTCAGCTGCCTTCTGGTGGGACCGGATTAGGTGGCATCTGGGCAGCCAAGAGGCATGGGGCTCGTGACCACCAAGCACAGAAGTCACCCAGCAGCTGTAAGGACGGCAGCCATCCCTGCAAAGCCCTTACATAGGCAAGTCAACCCTGGCATTTGAGGAGCTTGATAAAGCTATGGGAGCAGGAATCCAGTGACCTAAGAGCAATTGAGAATAAAGTTCACTGCAGTGGCAGGGGCAGCACTTCCAATCTGAGAGGTGTCCTGGTGTCGGAGGCAGGACTTGGCCTTCTGCTGTTGAGGCTGTTCATTGTGACTGAAGGAAAGAGTTGGGAGGGAGCCGGCAATGTGCGAAGTAGAGTGTCACAGGGAATTGCTGAGATTTAGAGGTTGGTGTCCCCTTTTGGGATGCCGTGGGTTAATTTGTTGACAGGGAGATTATTGGAAGCTCTGATTTAATATTTGTGTTTACTTCAGGTAAACAAATTAGTAAAAAACCCCTAAGTCTTAATAATTTAAGGCACCAACTTGACTGAAGCTAGTAGAAACTAATGAATCTCACACAATGATTTCACTCCTCACCTTGCAGAGTGAGGCAGACAGTGTGTGTGGCTTTTGTCTGTGTGGATGGAATGTGACTAGTCTCTGTATGCAAGGGGTATGTGCAGCTTTCTGCTGCAGGATTGCAATCAGCTCCCATAACAGCACTGCAGAAGGACTGTGTTTTGCTTGAATTAAGCTCAGCCTTGTGTCTTTGGGACTGGAGCAGGGAGCAGACATGGTTTGGCCAAGCAGAGGAGATCATTGTGCAGGTAGTTTCTGGAGAGGATTTCCTGACATAAGTGTAACAGGATGAAAAGCAGGGAGTGATGCTGCAGCTTCTCCCTGAGCAGGTCTGCTGTGGGATGGGGACCAAGATGCACAAGCAGGCAAAGCAAGAGGGCAATTTATATCCAGGCTTGTCCCTTCCCTTCCACTGGGGTCAGGGCTGTGGTGCCCAAGGAGCTGCACCACTTTGTTTGCTTTAAATGAAGCCAGCTTTGTCCTAAAGCCTCATCTCAGAGACAATAAGATGCACCCCCTACAATCTATTGTGCCATTTCTGCAAAGCCCAGCAAAAGTTGCCCGAGTGCCGTCCCCTCCCTGTCCTCCACGCTCATTTGGCCTGTTTGAAGCGAATTTATTCCTGGGAAGGTCCCCATCAATTTGCCTTGCTCTTTTGTTGACAAGTTTATTAAAAACCCAGGCAACTACATATTAAACTTTTATCAGTGTCGAGGAAGAATACGTCCTTTGAGCGGCCACAAAAGTTATGGATTGAGTCTTAACGGTTCTTGTTCCACGGTTAGGCTGACTCAGCGTAACAAATAAAAGCTGCCACCTCTCCACATTTTTCCCCTTTCTTGAGAGACAGTTCCCTTCTCAATGTAAGTAACAGTGTCAAATAATGCAAAAAGGTTTCAGGTCTGGCTAAACATGAGCTGCCTTCTCTTTCTTTTCTTTTCTTTGTGGCCATGAGTCTTTAATAATAATTTGAATTATTAACTTAAAAGGGGAATACGATATGAACCCTGGAGGAAGTCATTGCTTCTTAGCTCTGAGCCCGTGCTTTTGGTAAGATAGCGAGTACTTTATAGTGTCTGTATGAAAAACTGCCCCCCAAATTCATGCTGTTTGTTGCACCACACGGGATGTTCTCCCATCCACAGCGAGGGGCTGGAGTGACGCTTGGCTGGAGATGTGCCGCTGCAATATGGGATCTTTGCTCTTTTTCCTTAGTCATAAGCTGAAACAAAGAGGAGGCCAATATGTTGCACCAAAAGAAGTTAAAAATAAAGCGTTAGAGTCACATAACCTAGTTCCCATTTTGCCGTGCAGCTGAGTTTCTAGGAGTTGAAAGGAGCCTGAAAAATAATCGGTGGGAAGGAGTTTGAAGTGGTAGAACAACAGACAGGCAGGGGAAAAGTGAGTATCGGTGGGATTGAGGTCTTACGCTCCACCAGATAAATAAATAACTCACTGTCCCCAAACAGCATCTTTCTCTGCCTGTCACCATGTCCAAGGATTTTTTAGTTCTTAAACAGGTTTGCTGGCATAATTTGTCAAGTCCAACAGGGAGGTTTCTGTCTGACAGAGGCTCGTTTTTCACTCTGCACAATGGTGCAACCAGAGCAGACCCACAGGCTCGGAGCCACGGCGTCATTAGAGAAGAGTTATCATACGTGTGCTGGAGGGCTCATCGTTCATGAGATGGGGTAGAGGCGATGCTGTGCAGAAAGCAGGCAGGGTGCATTCTGGACAAATACATCTTCCTCTAGGAGTTTATCTGCATCACCATTTGCTCCAATTATAACTAATTGGACACATATTGCATTTTCATAGCATCTAATTTTCTATTGATTTTAACGGGACTGCTGCTGTTTTGTACTATTAAGTGGTATCTCGTACCAGTTGCTGTTTAGAAATGCTGAGTACACTCCCCTGTATGGAATCATGCAGTCAGCACATGTTTTAGAACCTGTTTAATTGTTTGGTCCATAAAATGCACAAACTGTATTAGGGAAAGGCTTTGTTCTCTTTTGAGTGCGTGAGTTGAAAAAAAATAACAAAAGTCCAACTCCACAACTATTCCAACAGCCAGTTTCAGGAGACTCAGCTTCCAGAGACCAGCTCAGAGTCTTATGGTTCAGCAAATGGCTTTAGAGGGTCCATCTCGGCCCCGCATGGGGCCAGAGCGTTTGTGGCTTCCTCCAGGTATTGAAACTCAGCATTACCAGAACATACTGGGGCTGTGCTGGAAACAAAAGCCCCATTTTTATAGCAGACCTAGGACCAAAATTTAGACTGAGACAGAGGTTCTCCTATTAAGAGCTGAGATTTTGATAAGGTCAGTTTTGACATTCTGTGTAACTAAGGAATAAGATGATAATTGTAGGGTTTGGGACTTTGTTCTCTGTTGTGGATATTGCCGTGTGCCTCGGCAATAAATCCAAATAAAACCAGACTATCCAATTAGACGTTGCGTTTCAGCAACTACTCAGTGAAGCAGGGTGAAAGCAATAGTCCTCTGTTCAGCATCATTTAAAGAAGAAAAGATTTAAAAGAGAGATTTAAGGAACGATCGGAGAGGTGGCCTGGCAAAAAGTGCTTCCAGCAGAGCGCGGCGGATCATTGGATCGTGGATATTGGATAACGGTTGTAGCAGCAGAGAAGGCAGATATAAGGTGATGGAAGTGATGTTCTGGGGCAGCTGAGTTACCCTGGGGTGCTGGTGAGTTGAGCCGTCAATTCATTGCCTTTGCTGGCTGTTAGCACGAGCCACCTTGTGTCTGTGGGAGACAGGTGAGTTGGTGAGGGTGTCTAAATTAAACGCACACTTTATTAAGTTCAGGTAATAGTTTTGGTTTGAAAGACTGAGTGGCTGCTGCAATGTCAGCAACTCCTTTAGTGCACAAAGGAACTGAGTGCTTTTTAATTAAGTCAAATAAGATCCAAGCAGAAGGCTCGAGAGCCTCGTGTGTGTGTGTGTGCGTGTGTGTCTGGAGTCAACTTTTTTAGGGGTTGAATATCTATAATTTTAGAAATGTTAATAAAACACTACTTTTTTTTTCCCCTACCCCGTAATAATGTAAGTGAAATTAATATTTGGTGTCTGTGCAGAAAAGGATAAAAGCAGTGAGGCTGTATTTTCTGCTTTACAAATGGCACATTGTGCAGAATACAGTGACCGTGGCATTGATTTAAACATCCTCGCCAAGACGCCCGGCAATAAAGTTGAATCATCTGCAGTACGAGTAGGGCTGGTGTCTGGAAAAAATAGCAGAGGGAGAGAGAGAAGACATTTTCCTGTGTTATCAAAAGCCACTTCATTTGGGGGAAATTTCCTCCAACTTAGCCGTGTTTGGATGGAAATCAGATAACACATTAACTTGAGGAAAGGGGGGAAAGAAAACCCTTCCAAAGCTAATTACAAAGGGAATGTGCACTTCATTAAGATAAAGCTGTAGGAAATCAATGGTCGGTATTGTTGTTTTTTTCCTTTTGATTGGATTTTAGAATGATAAATTGTTAATGCATTTGATCTAAAAATGATTTGTTTATTCAGATGAAGAGCAACAGTACTTTGTCTCATTTGGCCTTTTAGCTTATAATGATAATGGCTTTGAGGGAGGCTCATTTCTCAAAAGGGTATCGGACTGGAATAGGCAGATTTCTGGACTCAGAAGGATGGGCCCTATGCAAGGGTTCGTTGTAGGCTAATTCTATTGCATGTTGAATCTTCTGCTTCATTAGGATTATCGACAAATGCTGATAAATTCTTCAGCTTTTCTATACTGCCCATAACACGTCTTTATTAGAATATTGAGGCTAAAGTGGAAAGGTCTTCAACAGAGCAGATCCTCTCATGTTGCCTACTCCTTGGTCCTACTTGCCATAGTGATCGCTTGGTAATCCTAGGGTTTTGCCTGTTCTTGTGCCTCTAGCTGTTAACAGCAGAGCTGACACCCAGGACAAGGGCTAAACAGAAAATCTGCGATGGTCAAGAGAAGAAAATGTGAAGTGCAGGTTTGCCTTATTAGTTTGGCTTTGATTTGCCTCTAACACACGCTGCTCACGCACTGTGCCCATGGCTCTCCAATGCTGTCCTGCAGCATGCATGGACTTTGCCCAGCTCCGGGATGTGAACAAGCAGGGGTAGGAGCAGGGTCCTGTGAAGGATGGCACCAGCATCTGCTCGTGGCCCTGCAAGATCAAATTCCACAAGGAAATGATTAGCTTTGGGTTGAGTTTGGACAGCAAACCTAAACTTGGTGCTATCAGGTGGTTGAGCCTTTGAACCCATCTTCTTGTTTGGATGGCTGGCACAGCCTTAGGGACTGTCCTGATGGCACCTGTGCTGATGGAGGGAGGTGCTTTCCCTACCAGGAGGCTACAAACCCTGGTGGGTTGCAGCTCTCTCCAGCCAATAACATGGGCTGTGTTTCTCAGCTGTCCAGAGAGACATCATTAGTTTTGATTAATTGCGTCCAGAAGAGAAAAACTGATTTTCTAAAGAGGAAAACCTCACCTGTAACTCACTGCAGAGAGTTTAAACAAAACATTACGGAACATCCCCTCAACTCACATTGATATGAAACCCTGGGCATTCCTTGAAGAAAAGCAGGGAGGAGTTGGGACAGCACTCAGCCCTGGCAGAAGATGTTCTCTGTAATCCCCACAGTGCTCTCCCACAATGCCAATTTCAAATTACTCTTCCCAAATAAACAGGACTGGGACAGAGCAAGTGGAGTCTGGAGCTGGATGTGTTTTAAGTGCAAAGAGGTGATGCTCAGGCAGCTTAGTGCATGCTAGCCCCAAATCTACATGGCCATAAGGATTTAGCTTGCAGGCTCCGTGCAGCCTTGGTCACCGATGGCAGATCCACCTCTGCCCAATCACTGGTAAATAATGACTTTCCTTTGCCTCCTGTAAGTCACCAAAGGATGAATGTAATACTTCCAGGTCTGCAGCGTCTAAGTTTCCATTTAGTTCCTCAGCTTGATTGTCTCTTGAAAAGGTATCTAGAGATAACTCTATTAAATTAACTGTAGAGCTCTTTTTAAAAAGCTACTCTCTCCCTCTTTCCCTCTCTCTCTCCATCTTTCTCTCCATTTATTTATGGGCAGCTTAGAGTAATGGCTCTGGGCAGTTAAGTGATGTGCAGTCTTTACCGTTACAATGCAAAGCCTCTATTTCTTGGGAAGCTCTGGTGCTGGTCCTCTGGCAGTATTTCTGCATGCAGTGGTTATAAGCTCAGGTGCTTGCTCCTGCTGTCATCTGGCAGTGTGGTGGGCTGCAAGGAAGAGAGTGGAAAAGTCACCTTTGCCTCATGACACATATAAATTCTTTAAATAGGTTATGCACATGGCGATGTGCAATATCGGCGCGTGGCTCTGGGTTAAGAAGGGAAGGCCTGACTTTATTGGCTCCCACTGCAGAAATCATCAGAGCTGCTGTGATTTTTTTAAAATTTGATTTACTGAGTTATTTTTAGCAGTGGGGTGTTCGTGCTGCAGGGCTCTCGGGCAGAAATCAGCTCCCCGGCGCTGCACTGCGAACCGTCACACAAGTGACCTGGGCAGTGGTGGTGTGGAGGGGCTACCTAGCAGGAGCTCCTGTTCACTGTTCAGGGAACAAATTGCCTGACCATGAGACTTCAAGAAAGATAAGCTGGCTTTTTTCCACCCATTCCCCTCTTCCTTTTCCTTACCACCCCTTTTCTCTTGGTTTCTGGTGATGGTGAATACATCCATCGCTTGTCTCAAGCAGATCAGACAACTGCTGAAGCCACTGATCTTAATGCCATATGAGAAAGAACAGGAGGCTGCAGAGTAGGCAGGTAGAGTTTGCTAACCTCTAAAAAAAGATATCAGGTTTTTCAGCCTTTTCTCTCCCATTTGCCAAAGAGAGTGCTGACGGTGGAATTGCTCTGCAGCCCTGAGTTACTTGGCTGCAGGCTGGGCTATTGTAGGAAAGACCATCTCTCTTCATGTTGAGTCTGTATCTACAAACCAATACCAAAGCATGGGGCACTGAGGAGGACAGCAGACCATAAAGCACTGAAGGGAAGAAGGCAGGAGGTGACAATTAAAGCATCTGGATTAAAACGGTACACTTTACTTATGTCACACTGCAATAGCAATGTGGCTTTCAAAACAGACAGAACAAAGTATCCGGTTTAAAAATGCTCCAGGCTGGTGCTTACTGCTGCAGACTGTTCCACTGCTATTAAACCTGCCTCTTTAATTCAGACCTGCTCTTCAGCTGTAGCCTCTAAGAAGCTTAAATAAATCCTGACTGCCTGAAAGTGAAGCCATTTGAACCAGTGCAACACCAGGCAGCAAGTTCAGAAGAGGTCCAGGCAGCTGGGAATGGAAAGACGCTGAGGAATTCCCCTCTTTGCTGGTCACAGCCCATGAGGCCAAATGCTTTGCTAAAGCTGGTAAAATGGAACCAAATCACCTCTTCAATGGATTTGGTCCCCTTCAACCAGCTGTAGCTGTGCATTGATCTCACAGACACACCTCGGAGGATAAAACACGAACCGGACCAAGGCAACCCAGGTAGCAGAAGACAAATGGCCACGTGAACGCCGCTGATAAGGAAATTATGATGATTGGCATCTGCAGATCTATCACTCAGGTTCTAAGCTGGTGGGCTGAGCCTGAGTCATTATGTGGTTGCCAGTCAATTCTGTCTAACGGAGACCACTCACGATTGATAATCTCCATCGTCCTCCTATATTGATCTCAGCTGTAATTCAGGGCTGTGTATTGCCACTGCTAATGCTGTGCATTTTCTTATGTATTGGCTCGTGCCCACCCAGGAGCCCCGGTGCCTCGTTGTTTCATCTGCTGCAACGAAGAATAAATGTTTTGATCTGAAGTTCCCTCCTTGTCTTTTGTACTGCACACTAGGTTGCTTCTTCGATAGGGTCTGGTGAAGACATCAGTTGTTATGGGGGTACCAGGGCAGGGAATGTGTTTGGAACACCGACTTCTTCCTAATTGCCCTGAGCTACAAATATCTTATATACTAGCTAACAGTGGATTGGGTTTTTTTGGGGAACTAAAACCTATGCTCATAAAAAAGGGTCCCCAGTTTGATTTTGTTGACATAAAAGCCTATCCCAGCCTGGTCCTTACAAGCTAATGTTATGCTAATGGACTTAAAGAAAATCGCTCACTTTCCTATGTAATAATGATTGGTGGGAAAGTAAGCTGGGCGTCATCTTTTCCTCACCATCGTAAATCCATGGGACTATCACAGGCTATGAGTATGGGCGGTGTAACGAGCCATTTGGATGCAAAAGTCTGATGTGAGATTATTAGTGTCCTTATTTCTTAACAACACCTGGCCCAAGTCAACCTCTGCCATGAGAGGAGTGCAGAGAGATGTCTCTTTACACACACCTGAGATTTTGTTCACTTGATTCCATGTCTCGGATCCTCTAGGTGCCATTTAGATGTTCTTATGAGGGCTGAGAGTATTCATGTGCTTTAAAATAAGGAGCTATTTGCTGGATTGCAGGCTTTACATACATCTAATATTTATGTCACTGGGTATTTAAAAGGCAAAGACATCAGGAGCAATGTTACTGCAGGAGCACCTTTCTTCAGCTAAAAGGAAAACAGTGCCTACCCAGTTCTGCTGGCTCATTTTTTGGCACTTTAACAGTACCTAAACATCCATGCTGAAGTCCTCCTGAAGTCTACATGGGTTTTTCCCTAACGTGCTTCATTTAGATCCAGCATGTACTTGGTACTTCTGCCCAAGAGGAAGTACAGACTGAAAAGCACAGGCAGAGATGAGAGGTCAGGTCTCCAGCTCTTTCGGGATGCAGCGATCAGTCCTCATACTGAAAGGGCTGCTGAGTTGTCAAGACCACACTGCATGTGGCTAGTGCCCCTATAGCTGCCACATGGTGAGACCATCCCGTGCAGTGAAACCCTGTTTTGCCAGAGCTCGGGTCTATACAACCACAATGACAGGCACATTTCCAGGCTGCTACTGGGAAGATGCAGGTATGAAGCTGTCCTGTTACTTTCTTCCCTGTCTGTGGCTCATCAGGACTGGGGTATAAATACCAGCAAGGAGAAGTGGTTCTTCAGAACCGATCAGAAATGCAGAAGAAGACAGATGATTTCCTTCATGTCACCAGCTGGTTACTTGGAAATGTAAAAGAAATTACTGGTTTATGTATTAACTTATTTATTTTTCATGAATGCAACATCTTTCCAAACATCCACCAATGCATCCAAAAGGGCTTTGACCTAATAGAGACGCCTGAAGCCTTTGCACTGTGTGTTTGCTGACATCTGTGCCTGCAAACAGAGGACAACGAGCAGCTCCAACACCTCCCCACATTAATACGGAGCCAGTGTGCAGCCATGGGTACTAAGGATGTCAGACATAGCACAGCTCTGCCTTTTGTGAACTAGCCAAGTGGCCACCACCTCTGCACCTGCAAGTCACAGCCTGACACCTTGTCTTTCCCAGCCTATTCTTTCCTTTGCAATCAACGGTGCCGGTTTTCCAAACACTACCCAATCCCACCTCCTAATTCCCACCCCAGAAGCATCAAGGCATCCACTGAGACAGGAGTGATGGTGTGAACAGCCGTCACCAAGCAAACAGCACCTTGATGCTGCTGGTGCCAAGATTCATAAACAAGGAAGGCTGGGGTTGAGGGCATGAGGGGATGGGAAACCTCAGCACAAGTCCCTAATTGGTGGCAGTCTGGACTGTGAATGATAGCAGGACTCTAGAGGGAAAAGGTTGAGTAGAAACAGATGCTTCTAGCAGCCTGTGGCCTGGGTTTCCAAAATACCACACTCCTCCCTCCTGCTCCCACAATCTGGGTTATTCTTGCTTGTTCCCCAGGGCTGCATCCAATGTAAACAACAGCATTATTAAAATTCTTCCTTGGTAATGATAATTAAGTTACTAAAAAATGTCAAATGGGGAAGCTGGAGGCACTGCGACTTGAATAAAACCATGGAATGTAAACGAAAATGTTTTCACCTTAAAGAAGTGTGGCCCATATTCAGGTTCCCCAAAGCCACCTGAGACTCAACTAGCAGGAAACCTTCCAGGTCTCTTGAAGCTAAATAAGGTATGAATATATGGGCATCCCAGTAGTTGGGTCATGTATTTAGATGCTTAAATGTGGATTCCACCTTCAGGTGCCCATTCTTGAAGACTTCTGCCAGTATTTTTATTGCCTAATCATATCTTTATGGAGTAAGAAATCTAATTCACACTGCAAGGGATTTCTATAGCAATAATACAGCCTATGGTGGTCCAGTTGGCCCCAAGCAGATGGCAGCAGGTAGACTTCAGGAGAAATCTCTAGGGACTGCTAATGTATGGTGATACACATGAGGCCTGGGCCAAAATATTCCCTCCCAACAGTTTGTGATTCAGAACCCTGCTCACTCCCTGATGCAACAGCAGGGTTCCAGAGCTAATGGGGATTGTTTGCAGCTGCCCAGGTCTTCAACTTACTTCAGTCCCTTTCCCAGGAACCACAGCTCTGAGTGGAAGTTTTCCCACTGACGTTGAAAACCCCAAGATCAGGTCCTGGCTAGGTCATTAGAAGTCTTTAGCCAACCACCATTACCCACATCAAATGTAATTGTCCTCCATATGCACTAAGAAGCTGCTCTGATGGGCCACCACACACTGCTGGTTTCCTGGAAGCCCTATTAGTTTCTCAAACAAGGCAATCCTGAGGACTCAGTCCTGCATACTTCTTGTGCAAATATTAAATAAGAGTGAATAATTAGCAGGAATAATCCTTTTTTTGCTTGACCCTCTTCTGTAATAAAGACCTTTGTCAGCAAACACAAACGTTAATTTGAGGAGCAATTCATAATTGAGAGCTGCTAAACACAGGAGCCTAAATACACTAATACTCTAATATCCCTATTTATACAGGACTTAAGACTGATAAAACCAGGCACATTATCTGTCCCAAAGACCTGAGAGCATCAGTCAAGTGTAGGAAGAGAAGGTGGCAAAAGTGGTGGTAAAGAAGGTACCCACATCTACCTTTGATGCCAGCGCATCTCTGCGTGGTGCAATCAGATCAGCTGGATTCTGTCCATGGAGTTTGATTATGTGCATCCTTTGCCTTCATCTGTTTGGGTTTGTGTTTTCTTTTAAGAGGAGAGAAAAGAAATGACAAGTCAATCAACAGGCAGATAATTGTTCCGTGCTGACAGTTTGTCAAGTGAAGGAAGCGCAGTTTCAGTGAAGAGATCTGCATCATCGAGGCACTTAAGCAGAAGCCTCTTCTCCTCCTCCCAGATGGCACTGACATATAGCCTGAAGGGGCTATCAGGATACAAAGCTAAAGATGGTTAAAGACATTAAAAACTGTACAATGTGGGCTCCATCTACAGCAGGACCATCATCCAGAAGGAAGATTCATCCTGACATTTTGGCCAGAAGAGAGACCTTCTACTGGGGTTATGTGTGTCCTTGAAACCAAAGGCATTTTGGAGACAGGGCCAAAATACAAATATTCCTGCTGCTAACACTGACTTTTCCAGTGGCCCTTTGTTGAATCTTGAGAAACTGTGACCAATAAATGTCATGATTCACCTTCCTCTTTCTTTATGAGTGAATGATAGCTTCTGCTGGGTGTTTATCACCAAGTGCCATGACTGGCTTGAGCCATTCTTGTTGAACTCCTCTTCCCAGCAACCTATTGAAGGCATCGTCTTCATCACAGTGTCACCAGTGGTCTCCAGGTCCTGGCAAAGCTTCTGTTAATAATGAATATTGCACTCTAAATAAGATTTAAAGTCTTTCAATAAGATGGAGGGAATTTGGATTTCTGCTTTCCATAAATTTGGTATCATTAAGTTGCTGTGATTCACTTGCCCAGAGAATGGGTTTAACACTCTTGCATTTGTTTAACAAGTTACACAGCCCTTTCACACAGTGGGTGCAGCTGGAAGGATGGAAACAGCAAAGAGAGGACTCACCTGTACAAAAATATCCTCTTCTCCCCCAAAAGTGATGAAAACATCAATATTTTTGACACA
Source organism: Rhinopomastus cyanomelas (assembly GCA_013400115.1). Classification (NCBI taxonomy): domain Eukaryota; kingdom Metazoa; phylum Chordata; class Aves; order Bucerotiformes; family Rhinopomastidae; genus Rhinopomastus; species Rhinopomastus cyanomelas. Next base: position 654,198 of record VXBP01005290.1, read on the forward strand.
ACCCCTAATTAAAAATGACTGCCATAATCATGCATATGAGAGCCACAGGACGTTACTTCCGATTAAACATAAACAGTGGGATGTGTTGCACATGTTTTCTGGAGGAATAAAGGGCTGGCTGGTGGGATCTTCTGGGCATCCAAGCAAGAACAGCAGAAGGACACTCCAGCTCCTGTGCCCAGGCTGCTCCTTTGCTGCCCAGCCCAGATGAGCTGGGCAGCAGTGACTGTCTGCCCAGCCTGAGCTATTTGCAAGCAGGAGATAAAATGTCTCCACATGTACTCCTTTGGCTGGGCTTTGAGCAAATGTCCTTTGCTCTGTGTCTGCTGTGGCCAGACAGCCGGTGCGTGGCTGGTTGCAGCAGCTTGGCGGGTTCGTGCATTGCCTCAGTTTCTGTGACAATGCTGAGATGTAGTAACACCCCAGGGTGGGGTTTGGAGAGATCCTCCTTTCTCTCCCATGGAATAAAATCCTTTATTTTGGGGGTACTCAGCAAACAGAATTACGACAGAAAGCAGCTTCCAATGCCCCATGTAAAGTGTTTTCTTATACAGTTGGTCATCCTGGATTGCACAGACTTCCCTGTTGCCTGTTACTGTGTAACACCAAAAATAAACACCATGATGTTCCACACAGTCCCAGGGCTGCAAGGCAGGATTGCACCACAGGGCTGGGGCTGAGCACAGGAGCACCATCTGCTACAGATTGGCTACAGGAAACTGCATAGCTGAGTGATGGAAGTAGGGCATGACCAGTCCTTTTCTTGAATGTACAAGGGACTGGACATTGAGGAGTTCTTTTCCAACTCCATGTGGGACAAGTATTTCACATCACTTACCATCTCCTTCCCAGAACATTTGCCTCCTGCTCTTTCTGCCCTTCCCCTCCTATCAATCAATTTGTGATAGCTCCTGCTTTCTCCTTTTACTGCTAAGAGGAGAGAGGGGAATAGAGTGAGAGATTTTGAAACTATTTCCTAACTATCCAGATGTTCAGCCCTGAGCTGATATCCTGCCTGGGGTTAGAGGTGGCTCTGTGCTGCACTAGCTCAGGGGCAAATGATGAGTTATCCTGAAGTCCCTCCTCAGTGTTGGGAAGGGAATTAGTTTCTATCTCCCTTTCAAGAGGCAGCTCATTCTGCTGGGCCTGGGCTCGCCTTCCTCCAGGCTTTGTCACCTCCTTGCTAAGAGACACTGGTTGCTGGACGCTTTCCCATAGGAAACACCCCACACTGCCTGCTCCTGCCTGTGCCAGTGGATGAAAACAGCATTGTGTTTCCCCAAACACCTGCTCTACAGACCACAGCCCTCCTGTTCAGTCTCTCTCACTCTGCAGATTGGCTGCCAAAGCTCCTGATTTTGTGCCAGCAGAGTTTTACTCAAAGAGTAGGAAAAAAAGCCACGTCCTCTTCTGGGGTGGTTTATGTGGCTGGGTGAGCTGATCTGCCCATTTGCTTTGGCTCTGAGTGTCAACAGCTGGGAATCTGTGAATGAACTTTTTGTCACAGGGACTTCAGCAGAATTTAAGGGGAATTCCCAACCCTGAGCCCTTTCCTCCCTTCTCATGTTAAAACTCCTCCTTTGTGAAATTCCAGCGTGCTCCAGGCTTCAGTAACAAAGCACAACGATGAAACACAAGTAGCCTTGTGTCTCATGCCATGGAAGTGCTATTCCCATATGGACAGCAGTCATAGCTAGTCTACCCCACCCGTCTTTGCAAGAGAGTTTGAGGGTTTCACACAAAGAAAATTGAGGGGGGTACAGGTTGATGTGAAGTATTTAGAAGGAAAAGTGGATCACAGCATCATAGGATCATAGAATGTGTTGGGTTGGAGGGGACCTCCAAGAGACATCTAGTCCAACCCCCCTCCAACAAGCAGGGCCATCTCTAGCTAGAACAGATTGCCCAGAGCCCCATCCAAACTGACCTGGCCTCAACCACCTCTGTAGGCAGCCTGCTCCAGGGATCCACCACCCTCCAATTCAACAACTTTTTCCTCATGTCTAGCCTCAATCTGTCCTTTTCCAGCTCCACAACTATGACCCTTCATCCTATCATTCCCTACCCTTGTGATCATCTGGAAAGTGAAACCATAATCTGTCTTTCCATGGTGAGGAGCATGGCCCAGTGAGTCAATAAAGCCTAGGAAGGACAAAAACTGGGACAACTCTTTGATCTGGGACATCTGTCAACAACAGAAAGAAGCAGGAAAATATGAAATAAATTCATATCTGTGCCATTCATGCCATAGGGCAGCATTTGACAGCCAGCACTTCCCAAATCTAATGGTCCTGACCTAGGAAACTACCACTGCAGAAGTTCAAGAATTGTATCTGCCTTCATTTTAAAGCAGACAATGGAGTGCGAAGCAGCCAATAAAAAGAGGGATTTGGGGAAGCAAGGGAACAGCCAGAAAGTAGCTGTTAGCTAACAGTAGGGCAGGTTTAAACTGACTCCAGACTTCTCACCTCTTAAGCCCAGGAGAGAAGCTGAATCTGGATCCAGAGCTTCTGCATCATGGCTCAGGTCCATTGCTGACCACTGCAGAGGGTTTATCTGGTGCATACGGCTAGACTGACTTTGCAGATTCACACTGGGCAAATGCCCACCTGGAGGTCTGTAGGAGCTTCACTTGCACCAGGTCTGCAGAGAAGCCATTGCTGACCGAAGCCTCCCCACCAATCTTCCAGCAGAGTTCCTGCAGATCCAGCTGATGTTGCTTGCAGCCATGCTGCAGGGTCTTTAGGCTCATGATGACTTGTCAGGCTGTGTGGTGCAGTGAGGAAGGAGCTGGCATCTCTTAATCCTGGTCTATTGGTCTCCAGAGCTCTTCTGGTTGCAGTTACCGGTGAATCTTGCACCTCTAAACAGTCAGGGTGAGGCTGGGAAAACCCAGAGCTTTGCTGCTTGCACTGATGTTGATGGATGCAAATCCATGACTTTATCACAGAATCACAAGTACAGTACTGTCTCAAGATGTCGTATATGAAGCTTGAACCCATGACCCCAGGAATTCAGAGTCCCATGCTCTAGCAACTGAGCCAACCACTTTACTAAGACTTCACAGAATCACAGAACATCAGGGATTGGAACAGACCTCAAAAGATCATCTAATCCAATCCGCCTGCCAGAGCAGGATCACCTGGACCAAGTCGCATAGGAACATATCCAGGCAGATTTTAAAGCCTAAATAGAAGGAGACTCCACAAGCCCCCTGGGCAGCCTGTTCCAGTGCTCTGTCACTCTCACAGTGAAGAAGTTCCTTCTCATATTTATATGGAACCTCCTGTGTTCCAGCTTATACCCATTGCCCCTTGTCCTATCATTAGATGACACTGAGAAGAGCCTGGCTCCATCCTTCTTAAACCCACCCTTCACATATTTGTAAACACTAATGAGGTCACCCCTCAGTATCCTTTTCGCTTAGCTAAAGAGACCCAGCTCCCTCAGCCTCTCCTCATAGGGGATGTGTTGCTCCACATCCTTCATCATCTTAGTGGCCCTGTGCTGGACTTTCTCCAGCAGTTCTGTGTCCTTCTTGAAATGAATGGCCCAGAACTGGGCACAATACTCCTAATGTGGTCTCACCAGGGCAGAGTACATGGGGAGAAGATCCTCTCTCAACCTGCTAACCACCTCAGGATGCTTTTGGCCCTCTTGGCCACAAGAGCACACTGCTGGCTCATGGTCATCCTTTTGTCCACCAGGACTCCCAGGTCCCTTTCTGCTACGTTGCTCTCCAACATGTGTGTTCCCAATCTGTACTGGTATCTGGGGTTGTTCTTGCCCAAATGCAAGACTCTACACTTTCTCTTGTTATATTTCACTAAATTTCTGCCTCCCTAGCTCTCCAGCCTGTCCAGGTCCCACTGAACGGCAGACTTTATCTCCTGCAAGTTGAATCACAGAATCACAGAACATCAGGTATTGGAAAGGACCTTGAAAGATCATCTAGTCCAATCCCTGGGCCAGAGCAGAATCTGGAATTAAGCCTGGTGTAACACCCTCACTTTAGTCTGGGAATGAGTGTTTCATTCTCAGCTGTACTGGAAGTGCTAAAGAATTCCAAATAACATCTTGTCTTCACTTGAAATCTCGGATTGTTCTATCCAGCAGGCACCTTGGCACTGACAATTTCTGTGTGGTGTGTTAGTAGATTTTCAAGCATGGATAAATTGGTTCATGAGTGGATTAAGCTGATGCATCTTTTAAATGGAAAACGGACATGATTTTCCATCAGAGACCCACTAATAAAAGACATTTGCTTGGCTGATCCATTTTTTCCCTAAACTAAGTGCACTACATAAGGTATAAAAATACTAAATCAATAACTGAAGAGTACATAAAAATGATTCTGAGTGATCAGAAACGTGTGTGAGCCACCGTCTCCTTGGATTCTTGGAGGACTCCAAGAATTTCAGTTTCTGCAGCTGAAAGAAAGTCACCCTGAGAGAGCAAGGATGTAAAACCCCAGGTGTCCTCGCACATCCCAGAGGTGAGCGGGTGCAACCAGCCACCTGCTCCCAGAGGTCTGGTATCAACTCTCCTGCAGCCCTTCTTATTTTTCAAAGTAGCTAGTTTGAAGGTGCTGGGGTTTAATTCTTTGTTCACTCTGTTATTATTGTGGCAGAAGGAACTGGGGAGTAGGAGATGATGTCAAAGACAAAGGCATTGTCCAGTATATTTGCGCGAGGAGCCTGTCCCAACCTTTTGGGGAAGCTGCACGACTTCCCCTTTTTATTTTTCAGTCGGAGCACAGTGTTGTTTCAAAGAAAATGCCTGCACAGCCTTCTCTCTGCAAACACTGCAACCATCATTCGATCAGTGCGAGTCTCTTGTGTGAGCTAATTTAACAAGCGGTTGCTTTGCAGGCTGTGGAGAATTGCCTCTTACCTAATAATTCTGCTAATTTGCTTAACTTCCCCAGATTGCAAACGGCCCTGCTCTGAACAAGCAGCTTTCTAAATGAACCCCCAGACAATTTCTTGACAAGAGGGGGAAGGAAAGGTGGATAGCTTGGGAGGCTGTAGCTCACAGTCTTTTATTTTTGACCTTTGGGCCAGCTTTCACATTCACTTGTTGGGAAAACTGAGTTCAGGATATATTTTCTTCAGGGATTTACGCTACCCTTTTGCTTGTAATTATTCTCACTTGATGTCTTCCATAAATTAAAGATGCTTCTATTAGTGAGCTCCAGTCCTCTCAATTATCTTGCTGAAGTCTCTTTATTTGTGGCTGTGAGCTGCATCACCAGCACAACTGTCCTTGTGAAGATCCTGGTCACTGGCTACAGGCAGAGAAATAAGGGATGGCTATGGGTAATACAAACGTCTGAGCAATCCCAGAAAGAAATGAAAACTGCACTAAAGGTAAATGTCAGACTATTTAAAGACAATGTTAAGTATTGATTTTTTTAGAGGAGACTACCTCTTCAAAAGATGGCAAGCCTGCCTCCAGGTACAGGCAAGGCAACCTAGATGGATAGTGGAGAGAGGGAGGCGAGTGAACTGGGCAGACAGAGATTATCCCGGAGAGCAAAATGAGCCCTTTATGAAGCCTTTGGGATTAAAGAGGTGGTTTAGTTCTTTCGCAGCATCCCCCTTCCACCCGTTTAAGCACCGTGCCTTTTCCAAGAAATGAAGGGCAAAGAAGCACTGATGAGCAATAAAGAGATAAGCAGCAAAGTACTCGTTTCGCTGGTGTTTGCCAATGAAAAATGAACCCTCCAGCACAGCCAGTGATTTGCTGTCGAAGTGGCAAAGCTCATCCAAGTTCCTGATTTTGCTTCCAGCAGAGATGCTCATTGCTCATTCTTAGACCCGAGTAACCCGTGCTCATTAAGTGGGTGCTCGCTCTTGCCTGCATGTGGGGTGGGACCACCAGGACCATCCCAGTAGGGAGTCACACCTACACCTAGGAACTTGTGGAAAATGATAATCAATTGGTGAACTTGTATTGTCCTTTGGTGCAATGATTCTGTATGTTTAAGAGAAAGTCAAGCCCAGAATAAAAGTCTTGTTTTTTTGAGAAATACATGTGCGCTGTGATTCTATGATTCTAGGAGATTAACATATTTAAAAGTCCAGATAAAATATGGATAAACATATTTATTAAAATATGGCTGTATGTTTAAATATACATTACATACCTATATACTTTACTTACAGTCCATGCCAAGGTATCCCTGCCAGAGTACCCAGGAGCAGATATTCCTGGCCTTGGCTCCATGGACGTGCAGGGAACGGTTCCCTTCGAGCTGTAGTGCAGAGCTGATGCTATACATGGTGCTTTAGGAAATTGGCATGAGAACAATTTAGTTGGGGGATTTAAAGATCTTCTAGACCTGCATTTTCAAAAAGGGAACCTTCTTATCTCAATGGGTGATTTGGAACAAGAGGAATGAAGGATCTAATCCAGTGAAGTGTAAAGTCGTGGAGGGCAAACTGCTTTTGGATACGGTGCCTTTTTAGAGGCTAATTTGGGTCTTAAAAGAAAAATTGTTGAACACATCCACATGGCAAAAGAAAGGGGTGATGCCCGGCAGTCACTATGATTTTGAAGTGGGTACAGGAGAGGAACAGACCTTCCCAGTGCCCTGCGTTTCCCCTCCACAAGCTTTATTTTGACCCCCCCACAGGGTCTATAACACCAGCTCACCTGCTCTGGCAGGCAGCTCAAACTGCACAAAGTCCCAGTTCCTGGTAAATCCTAAACACAGCCTGATGCAGTATTAGTGTCTGCAGTAACTTTTGGGTTGGATGTATGATTTCAATCAGGAGGTCAGACAGCGCTGAATGACAGATGATAGAATGTTTGAATGCGACCGTTCATCTGAATTTTATTTTCTGATGTTTTGACTCATTGACTTGATGTCTCTCTATTATGCACACACCTCTGGAGATGTTGCTGGCAATAATTATGCATAGCATTGAGCTAGTGAATAAAATCACTCCACGAACTGCTTTGCAGATCACAGGATCTTTTTCTCTGTAATTGTCCCACAAACGGTGGAAGTTATACGGCAGGAGCAGAGTGCTCTGACAGACTGCGCATTTCTGCAGTGTGCATCGCAGCTCACTTTGGCTTCTGAGACTTATTCCTGATGGTTCGTGGGGATTTAACTTTAAGACCAATGTATTTTAGTATCCTTATATGCTCCACTGTTCATGCCATCCGGCAGCAGCCGAGGATGAGCTGTCTCCTTAATATGGATGAGACACCAATTTATCTAAGTTATCACCTCCCAATCTCTCGTTCATCTCCGCTGTTAACTGCTGTGTTTCTGACATCCATACCTAAACTATCAGCAACTTCTTCTCCTTCAATTGAAACCATAAGTAATTTTTGGCTGGAAGTTCTTGCTGTGGATATAATGGCTTCTTCATCTTCCAGCTGGAATTCAACCATCAGGTGACTGAATCAGGCTCTGGACACTGCTTTTCCAAGCCACAACATTGCATAGATTCATGCAGGACACTAAATCAAAAGTCAGAGTGTGTTTGCACCATCTGAAAATGTATGATCAAATTAACATGTCCCAGCTTTACTTTGAGCAAGACAGCAGCCCTGCCTGTAGAGAGCCCTGGGAATTGGCTGTAACATCAGCACTGTCCCCCCATCATTTCCAATGCATTCCCCACCCCACGAAACTTAGCTCTACTGCTGGTATTCTCTTTATAGAAGGTCCCAGCGGTATTAGGTATCAAATAAAGGTCTCATTACTTAGTTTCTGGTTCTGTGATGCCGTTGCTCTCATTAATCATCCTGTTCCTCTAACCAGTGCTACACATTGTAAGAACTGTCGCATTCCCTACCCTGAAATTAAGAGACTCTCTGGAGTTTCCCTGTCCCTCCACACTGCACATGCCACAGGGAGCACCAACGTACTGGGGAACAGCGTCGAATGGCTGGGGACCTCTTGGTTGTGAGATCTGGGTGTCACTCTTCATGCAAAGACATGGTCTCCCCTCTCTGCCCAGCCTCATCTTGGGGCACCCAGAGGTGCTCTCACTGCTGACTACCCCAGTTCTGCCAGCTTTGTGCCTCATAGCATATCTAGATGTAGCCCCGACTCCCAGGCGAAGAGAAAACTCTTTGCTTTTGCCCCAAATCTGGTCCCTTTTGATATTATTCCCTAGAATTCTCCTTTTAATTCCAGGGAGTTCTGGGGTCTGGAATAGTCATCACTCTGAACTCCCTGAATTCAGCAAATCCTATGGGTTATTCATTTTAAGTAGACCTGGAATTCACATGTAAGTGTATATGTATAAATATATATATGTATATATATATATACACAAAAATTCATCTAATGACAATTTGGAGTTTGGCATTTTGGAATAGGCAATTAAAATAGTTCATTGTTGATTAATCACTTGCTAAATAAATTATTAGTAATATCACTGTTAGCATTATGTTTATTATGACAATTTAGAGAAATTAAGGCAGTTCTTTTACATTAAATTAAACTTGAAAGCCCAGATGTAATGTACCCTAGACAATATCTATTTACTCCAAGAACAAATGTGATGTGTGCTTTACAGTACATTTGCTAGGTCATACATCTTGGATGGCCTTTTCATGTCACCAGCAGAAACCTAATACTGACACCCAGACGATTCCCATCTCTTTCCATAAATATAAAAATAGGATCTGCTGGATTTTCGCACTTGCTCTGCACTGCAGCGTGCTCCAAGCAGCTCCGGCTGCGCTGTGGATGCTGAAGGCAGTTCGGACTCCTGTGGGATGGAAGATGCTTCTGCAGCACCTTAGCCTGACCTGGCGAGGGGGGAGTTACCAGGGGCACGAAGGCCAAACAAAATGCAACTCCCCTAAGAATCTCAAATGAAATATTTCACTCCTCAGCAGGACCCTGTGTGACAGGGATGAGCCAGATTGCAGCCAAACTGCACGGGAATGGAATAAATCTCAGCTCACTTAAACTGCAGCACTAAAGTTTTAAACAGATAGTTTAAGTTGAATTTGAGTTTTAAACAGCTCTCTGCTGATGTGGGGAGAGATTTTGTCCTGTGGGGAAATGGGTGTCCCTTGCTTTTGACAGCTGGTTTGTCTGGAGGGCATTCAGCCTGGAATCTAAGGGAGCAATAAGGAAGAGCCAGCAGAGATGAAGAGGATACAGAGCACCTTGTGACACATTTTCTGGATCTGCCTCTCTGTGGTTTTATAGCTATGGGAAATAATCTATAATTAGGTGTATAAAATAGCTCTCTGATCTCTTCGCTTCCGGCCCAAAAGAGCACAGAATTGATAACTCAATTAGCACTGCTGGAAATACAAATACATTAAAAGCACCTGGTAGGAGGAACTCTAGAGGGGGACACCCATGCAACACAGCGGATGCTGCTCTTTAATTGCGAGCTTGGAGGCAATTAAAGCCCTGGGGATCATGTTGGAGCAGGAGACTGAGCCCTTTGCTGTCAGATGCATGGGAACAGTCACAGTGTGATGAAGCTAAATGTCCTCCTCCCTGTGCTGGTAGCACATGTTGGACAAGCACTGGGGATGGTGGTACCTTCTCAATCCAGGAATGGAGTTGGAATAAAAGCTTTGGAAGTGATGACATCCTCCAGGGAGACTGGGATTTATTGAATGACCCATGAGCTTAGCATGAATAAGGGGTGAGAAAAAGCAGGGTTGGGTTTAACAGTTTTCAGCAATAAGAAGATAATTAGTGCTTAATCCTGTCCCCTGCAAATTCCTGGGAGTTTTTGTTCTGAATTTACCAGCAGAGCAATGCAGGGTATTGAGGGTCTTCCTCGTTTTTTGCCAAGTCATCTAGCTTTTACAAAATCCCTCTCTCCACCGAGGCTTGTTTTTAATGACTCCTGTGCTGAATTAACAGTCTGCACCGGTGTGACAATGACAACAGTTGCTAATGACCACCCTGTTTGTCTAAGCCACATGCTGAGCACTGATTTCAGTCCCTGCCACAGACTGCCTTTGCAAAACAGGCTTCTGGGTCTTTTTAAGCAATTTAAAATGTATAGGATGAGATAGCCTGTCTGTCCCCATTCCTTTGGTAATCTGCTGCCTGGAAGTGTCCTTGAGTCACCAGGGAGGACCTGTAGTGAAGTGTGATCTGGAATGATGTGAAGAGCGGGAGGAGAAAAGCCTTTGAAATGTCATGTCTCATTCTGAAGACCCACTCGATAACCAGTGAAACTATATTTAAACAGCCTGCCCTTTGATGCAATCTCAACCAGACCAGAAGGGCGAGTGCAGTTCCCTGGAAAGGTCTGGTTTTATTAGGTAACACACTTCGTGACCCCCACAGAGTGCATGTGGTGGTGCAGACACATGAGATATGAGCAGGTATCATTTTAAAAAGGAAAGCAAAAGTGCTCCAGGTGATCCCCGAAATCACAGACTCGTAGAGTCATTCAGGTTAGAAAAGACCCTTGAGATCATAAAGTCCAATCAATAAAACATCTTCGCCAAGGTCACCACTAGACCAGAACTCTAAGCACCACATCTAAACCATCTTTAAACACCTCAAGGGGTGCTGACTCAGTCCCCTCCCTGGGCAGCCTGTTCCAAGCCCTGACTATTCTTTCTGTGGAAAACCTTTTCCTAATGTCCAGCCTAATCTTCCCCTGATGTGGCTTGAGGCCCTTGCCTTTAGTTCTATCACCAATGACCTGTGAGAAGAGACCATCACACACCTCTCTACAGTGTCCCTTCAGGTAGTTGTAGGGTCTCCCCTCAGCTTCCTCTTCAGGCTAAACAGCCTCAGCTCCCTCAGCTGCTGCTCATGAGACTTGTCAAACACTTCCCATCATTTTTGTCACAGACATTCCATTAAATCACAGGACATTTTCACCTGTTAAATTGGTTCTTGGTTGAAGGAGGACACAGATTCATCTCTGCGTAGTGCTGTTGCATGGTTCCAACCATGAAAACTCACACCCTGTGAGGGCTGTGCAGAGGGCATCATCTGGAGAAGGTGCCAGTTCCTCTCATCCCAAGCACCATTCCTCCCACTCACCCTTCGTACTGGAGCAAAGCTGGGCAGCACAGTAATAGTCACCTAATGAAGATGGCAGCTTTTTTTTCTCGGCAGCAGCACGGTACACGTCATCCTTCAACCACCCATCACATCAGGGTGATGTCGAAGTGATTGTCTCAGGAAGCTTTTAGCTCCCATAACCAATGATTTGTGCTCGTGCTGTAATAGCCAGATGTGGCGATGATCGTGCGGATTTAATTGTTTTAATGAAAGAGGCTTTTTTCCAGGTTCGGATTAAGTTGCTGAGTTTGGCTGATGGACCCTAAGACTGGATTTGGCTGTGCGTTCCGTGCACCTCGCGTTGAAAAAAAAAGGCACGAGCCATTTCAGAAGAACTAGCTTGGCTTGCCAAAACTGTTAATAAGTAGTATCTGCATAACTGAAGGCAATAGGAACAGCCCAACCTGAAGAAAAAGGGTTTTACGGGAATTAGCGCCTCGCTGTCACATTTGTAAAAGGGACACATGCATTTTTCAGATCTTTGCACATTAATGGCTGTATTTGATTCAAAATACAGCCAGTGAACCCTCAGTAAATGGAATTAAATGGTATGTGTCTGATTTGAGGGTGACAATCCACCGATTGTTTCTTGTTTGAATTACTACCTGCGTGGCTGGGCACAGCGGTAATTGAAACTATAATGTTTCATTCCTCTTTAGCTATAATTTATCTGAAAAGTTCATTCACAGCTATTCTGTTCTCCTTGCTGAAATCTCTCCTGCTACCATTATTGTGCTGCCAGGGGCCGCATCCTTCCTGTGTGCCCGGATTTTTACCTGCTTTGGGCTCAGCAATTTAAGCCCTGGGTTTCGCTGGACCAGCTCCATCTAACCACGGGCAACTGGTTGGGGGCTTGGTTGCTCTGTGAAGCATCAAACTCCTTTTATCCACCCTCAAGTCTCTGCCTGGTTTTTGGCTCATCCTTAGACAGTTCTTCAAATTTCCCTTCAAAACTGAGAATTACAGGGGCTTGGAGACCGTCTCACTCAGTGTGACCACAATGATCTGACTGCAGGACCTGGACCTGCTTGTACAGCAATAGCTGTAAATGAAGAGGTATCAGAGGTTACTCTTTCTTCCATCTGTGCTTGTTTCGTTGCTTTAAGTGGTTCTTACTGTCTGCACAGAGGTGGCTGTGTCTGTGCTGCCCGTATGCTGGGGCTAACAAACGCCTCGCCTCTCTCTTGGCTCTATGCATTTATAAGCAATTTCTAGTCTGTTTTCACCCAGTACTGGTAAACAGAAGAAAATGCAATGTATTTCATTCCCCCATAAAGCCTGACATTTCCAAAGATGGAATCAAATTATCCTCCTCATCTGTCTGCAGATAGCTGGGCTGCTGGATAGGTGGGACTTCATGCCTGCAGAGTGATGGCACCTGGTAATGGCACTTAGTTCCTGAGATTTCAGATCAAGCAGGTCTGAGACAAACAGGGATATTTCCTTACAAATAACATGAACTGCAAAAGCCAGACTCTGTGTCCCAGGGTGGCAGCAATTCTATCTCCTGTGGGAACAGGCTGGAAATCCCTGGGAAGCCTTCATCGGCATCAGGACATCTTCTCGACAGAGGGATTTCTACACCAGCATTCACGTTTCATGATTTGGCACCACTGCCTGTGATCTGGAGTCATGAACCTTGGGTTTTGTCCTTGCTTTTGGGGTGATTTAGATGCATATCCTGTGTGGCTCCTGTGCAGGTTGTCTGGGAACATGGCTGGGGCTACAAGGAATTGCACTGAGAGGCAGAGCTCTCTGCTGCCTGCAGACACAGAAGGATGGAAGGAGGAACAAAGTGAAGATCATAGGAAAAAGGATAATGAGATTTAAAAGATAATTAAAGCTGCTGGCTTCCAAATACCACAGTGCTCATAGCTGGGCTAGTGACCCCAAGGGAAAGCCAAGTGCTGGAGTAAGCTGGAAGCTGACGGGGCTGCAGGAAGCCTCAGCACCTCTAAAGCCCAGGGCGATCCCTCTGTCCAGGCACAAGATGTGCAGAGATGCTCATGCTCTGGAAAGCTCTCAAGGCATTGATCTACCAACCTTCATCTCCTCTGGGGGATCCTGGCACCTTGACAAAGCACTTGTGTTTGAAACTAGGCTGAGTTAAGGAGATGGGTGGAGAATAGCAATGAGCAAGGACAGACTGGCATCTAATTGTGGAAGGAGTGTGGAGAAAGAGCTGGGGAAGGGGTGAGGATGGCATGAGATGAAGCACCTGGAGGATGAGTGCTGAGAAGGCAACACATCACTCAAAGGAAGAGGAGGACAGTTCCTCCCCAGGGAATTCCCTGTGTTTTCATATCAGCAGTAGGAGGACTTCTTGGTCACTGTGGTGGTGGCATATGAGGGAAAGGAAATCTCTCCTCCATCCTCTTCTGGATATAAAGCCTCTTGAGTGTCCCCTTCCAAAGCTGATGATGTCACAAAGGAAGGCAAAAGGCTCTCAGTAAGTGTTAGACAGCAGTACTGACCCTGGCACAATTTCTTCTAACCTCCAACAGCGAAAGCAATCCCAGCTGCCTCAGATGGACATCTCACCCAAAATGAGACCTCACGAGTCAGTCCACAATGTTCTCACACTCCTGCCATACCTTCACACACAAACCACTGCTTACACACAGACCGTCTTTGTTAGAGGTTGTGCTTCTTCATGCTTTGAGTCACAGAGCCAAAGCAATTTAAACCACCTCTTGACTTTACAGGTTTACCCACTAAATTATGCCTTTTGCTTGCCCTAGTGTGCAGGCTGAGTAATTAGAGCAAGTGGCTGCACTTCTCAAAATAAAACAGGGATTTGTAGGTGCCAGAGGACATTGGCAGTGCTGGAAGGGAGAGGTAATTGACATTCCATTCGGGAAAACCTCTTCAAATACTCAGGCCCCAGTTGCTTTGGATTTATTGGTGGTGGTGGATTACAGGCAGGGAATATGATAATCCTTGCAAGCAAACTAACAGCACAACCAAAAGCAACCAAAGCTGAAGAAGAGCTCCTTTGGGTGTCACTGGCTGTGACCTGGCTGGTCTTCCAGGTCTTTCATACCAAGCATGACGTAAGGGCATTGCAGCGCAAAAAAACCCACTAAAATCCTTCTAAATGGGGCTGGAATATCCCACCAGCAAGTGCAGGGCCCCACAAATGAAGCCCATGAGGGACTGAGCACTCAGCCATCCCTGGGGTGCTGTGGTGGGGGAACGTGGTTGTCTGGGCTATGGCTGTTCCAAGGGCTTCCCGAAATGCCGCAGTGAAGTCCCGCAGCGGTGCACAGCGACACAGCCCTGATTAACTGCAGGCTCCCCTGGGCTTGCCAGGATTTCCAGAGAAGCGATGGAGAGAATTTGTGTGGCATCCCACACCCCACCGTGGTGAGAGCAGAGAGCCTGTCTGCTCCCCAGCCCACATGCCACAGATAACTAAATACCTGTATATGTGAGATATATAGTTATAAATATATGTGTGTGTGTGTGTGTGTGTGTGCGTGCGTGTGTGCGCACCCACACTGCTGCAAATGTGGTGTGGATGTGCTGGGTGCACAGACAGTTTTAATTAACCCTTACCTGAGCCTCCCCTCCTCTTGTGACCAAATCTGCATGAAATGCTGTGCTTAGATGGTGAGTTTGCACCAGCCACTCAGCAGCTTCTGCTTAAAGGGCAGCTCTGATGTCCTTACTGTTGAGATATTTCCAAAAGGGAACAAATTATCATCCCTCATCTTAAACTACTCAGTCTCTCTGTGATGGACACTTGCATCAGGGCTCTGCTGCACCCGGCAGTCCAACCTCCATAGGGTGTTTTGTTCCCAAAGGTTCAGCTATTGCTCACTCCTCTGGATTTGCAGGATCTGCAGTGCTTTGAGCACCAAGATGTTGCAAAATGAATACTATTAAAAGAAAGGGGATAAAAAGTTCTTAAAATCCAAATTAAAGCAGAATACAGCCCCAGTGATCCCATTGTACCTGATGCTCACTCCTGCAGTGCTAGGGAAGGGGTTCACTAAGTGCTTGGTGCAGTGACCTTGGAGGAGGTTGATCATGGAGTAGTGCTGGGGGACTGTAGCAGCTACAACTGCTCCTTCCTCATCTGCAAAGGTGTTCAGGGAGTTTCCCAGTCATCCCCCTTCAGCTCTCATTTACTGGAAGCAGAGACCAGTAAGCCCTTTTTCCCCCACTTGGTGATTTTTGTGACCGAGTGTCTCCAAACCTGCCTTCTGTTTCCAAACTGCAGTTGGGTGTCTTTTGCTCCGACTGCTGCCACCAGCACAGCAGCCATGGTGCATCTAAATACCTGTTTTTTTCCAGATCTGATTCAGGTCTTGCCCCCAGTGGTATCAGCTTGGCTGCTGTGGTGGGAACATGGTGTGAAATGTGCTGAAGGACAAAACCACTTGGGAGCATCAGGTGCAGCAAGGGGCAGGGGCTGGCAGGCTGCACCTTGGCTCCCCTCCATGCAGGCTGCCCTCGACACCGACGTCTATGGGCCTCCTGCTGCTGCTCATCTAAATTTGGTGCATGGCTTGCGCTCAAAGCAATGTCTGCCCTCCTAGGTTGCTGAGCTACTGCCGGAGAGAGGATGAACATGGCTCAGCCCCAACAGCGATATGGACACTGCAGCTCAAATGCCAAGGTGCTGCCGTGACATCGTGCCCATGTCCCTTGATACTTTTCCACACTCCAGAGGCACACATGCACCTGTGCTAGCCCCGTGCAACTCCCTTTGCTCTAAGGACACCAAGCACTGAGAACTGTGGGTGCAGCAAAATGCCTTCTGCTGCAAGGCTGAGAAGGGCAGGGCAGACAGAGGGGCTGCCTGCGGATATCAGCCCTAAGGAGAAGGTCATACCCTCATGCTTTCCCCTGACCTGAACAGAATTTCCCTACAGGAGACCCAGAAAAGAAAGAGAGTCCAGAACTTCAAGTACACTTGGTCCCTACAGCCCCTCGTACATGCCTGTTGGGAGGGTGAACCTGCCCTGTCCAGCCCCCACTGTAGCTCCAGGGGCGCTCAGGGAATGCTGTAAGAGTATTAGATTTAGAAAGATCCTGGGAAGCACTTGATTCATGATTATCTGCAAACCCCTTGTTCCATGGGGAAGCATCTGCAGGGACACAGGACATGGCTGTGGCAGCATTTGGATCCAGACACAGATTGTCTTGAGACCCACAGCAAGCTGCAGGCACCATGACCTTCTGCTCCTGTTGTAAGCAGAGAGGGGCTGATGCAGCAGGGCAGACCAGGAGGTTCATGCTGCGGGGCTGGGCTCTGCCACAGCTGGGAAAGGAGCTGGCAGGATAGCGCTAGAAGAGGATCAGGATTCTTCCAGCCCCTTCCCAGCCAGGACAGCCCACAGAGCCACCATGGCTGTCACCAGACGCCACGCAGGTCTGTGCTGGCTGGGGGTCCGGCCACCACATGCTGGCCCATAATTCCTGACCTCTAGTTGAAAGTATAATTCTTGCTGCCACGTCTGACATTTAGCTGTACAGCCACGCTTGCCAGGAAATTGCCATCATTTCAGCTCAGCTCCCAGCTACTGTTCTGATTTATATTTTTGTTTTTATCCAATTTTTCTGACTTGTTTTGGTAGGGTGGACAAAATGTTCTCACTCAAGACAGATGACAGTTTGCCGATAAGAGGAGCAACTTATCACGAGCAGCTCCGATTCTTTCTCAAATGCTTAGTCTGTTGGAACAGCTTTAAAGTCTAATGTGATATTGTAGGTTAGCCCCAAATCTGCTTTCCCTCCTGTATTTCATACTTTATGGCTCTGAGCATCAGTCCTTTAAAAACAAAACACTTCAACCTTGTTCAGATCTTCGGTGCTTTTCTTCCTTCTTTTTTCACCCCCACTCTTCGCCCCCACCCCATCCCTCCTCTTAATTTAACTCTTTTAAAACTTCTTTCGGTCTGGCAAATAAACACAGTGAATGAGTGACCTCTTGGAAGCCTGGTGTCCTTGAGTCTAACTTTAGAAATCATTTGTCACAGGCACAGAAAAGTGCACTGCAATCACAATTAGCTGCCAGATTTTAGGGTGAGTTTTTTTCCCCAGACAATTATATTGTAATTTGAGTGGCATTCTTGATAATAGTTCAGGTTCTCTAGCCTTCCCCCGTCAGCAAACTCTGCACTCAAATAAAAACTTCTGCCTTATTCTGGGTTTAAAATAATTTTTTAATTATTATTTATCATTTAGAGAATAAATGAGAGGGAAACAGAGGCGAGGAAGTTGAACAGCTTTGAGCTCTGGAGATAAGCCCAGTAGGCTAAGAGGGTGTTACACAGTTGGGTTTAGTTCAGCAAAACCAGGACATTCTACCAAAATCGGGTGAATAATTTACATTTAGTGATTGGACGACAGAAATCTCAGATTTTTCAAAACTTGCAGCTTTACTGAGTGAAATGGCCTCTCCTGCTCGTGATTTGTATGCAAGCCATGCAGAACCTGCTCTGATCAGGGGCTTTCGTTGCCTGGAACTGTAGGGTTTGTAGCAAAATCACTTTTGCTCTGCAAATGTGCTAGTTCAATGTGACCATTTATTGCTGCCGCTTGGGCTGCATTGGTGCCTTGCACAAGACAATGGGGTGTGCCGGTGTCTGCAGTGCGGGGGCACACGTACCACTGAGCAGCTCAGGCACCTCAGGCTGGTGTCTGAAGCTCTGGGCTCAAACTTCCTCCTCTGCTAGACAGTGATGTGGTGTGAGATCACTTCAGCATGTTGGTGATGACTGCTTCTGTAGCAAAAGTGCTTGGGAGTGCGGGATGGGGCTACAGAAGGGCTCTGATAAAACTCAGCCAGAATGTGAAGGGACACTGTAAAGAAATCGGTGCTGGCCTCGTCTCACAGGTCTTCAGTGACAGAACAAGAGAGAACGGCCTGAAACTGCACTGGGGAGGATTAGGCTAGACATCAGGGAAAAGTTCTTTACTGAAAGAGTGGTCAGACATTGGAACAGGCTGCCCAGGGAGGAGGTAGACTCACCATCCCTGGAGGTGTTTAAAGGGGGTTTAGATGTGGTGCTTAGAGATCTGGCCTAGTGGAGACCTTAGTAGAATAAGGTTTAGTGGTTGGACTTGATCTCAACGGTCTTTTCCAACCTGACTGATTCTAAGAGTCCACAGGATTGCTCCCTCTGCCCTACACTAAATAGATCATTTCAGGTTTCATAGGTCAGTGCAATCCCCAGTCACTGGAACCACCCTGTGAGTCTGCAGGTACCAGAGTGACTGAATAACCAAAGACCAGAGATCTCTTCTGAGACAGAACAGAGGGACAGGGGACATCACTTCCCCGGGTCCAGGAGCAGTCATTGCATCCTGGCATTTTTTTGAGAGCTCCCGAGTGCTTGTGAGTGGGTTTGCATCACTCCAGGACACATGGGTTTGGGAACACATGTTCCTGATTGCTGGATTTGCACCCTGGGTGAAAATGTACAGGGAACCCATTTGAATTAATACATTTATAGGGGAATTACTCTGGATTTGTAACACTAAGTGAGACCAGGAGAGAGCTGGTGTCCTGAAATCAGAGTTACTCAAGTTGCTGCATGTCAGTTGCTGAGGGGTTTGGTCTCTTGGAGGACTTTGGCAGCCCATTTCAAGATCTGGAAAGACCTTTTAGGGGCTGAAAATGCAGATGTCAGGCTCCACTGCTAATCACAGCCCTACAAACAGCTCTCACATGTATTTGAGAGGAAGGTGTTTGGTGAAAATCAAAGCTGCTGGGCCCCACACAAAGCAGCATCAGGGGAAGGATCATCTATCAGCCACTGCTGGATCACCGTTCCTGTGAGCCGCCGCAAAGCGGCTGCACCTGAGCAGCGCTAACCTGTCCCAAAGGGAGTTTCACAGCTGTGCCCTGGTCAATGCAGGGCCAGGCTCAGCACCCTGGCAGCCCCAGCACCCATCCGGCCATTACAGGAGAAATCGCAAGCTGCAGCTGCCCTGCAAACCTCTCCCAAGGTCAAATCCCTCCAAGCAGCACAAAGGAGTCTCCAGAGGCCCGTAAGACTAACAAAGTGTGAAATCCAGGTCTAAACACATGTAGAGGCAACAAGGTGCCTCTTTCACACCCAGTTGTTACCTGGAAATAGGGAACACGGTGTCTTGTAAGGGCACCAGTTTCATTTTCCCTGCTCCTGAGCACCCCCAGCACCAGCAGCTGCCCCTGAGGCTTCCCTGGCACCGGGTGTGCAGAGGCGATCGAAGGAGACACATTCACTCCTCTGTGTGATGGAGTGATCCTCCTTCCAGTAAATAAATGTTCGTGTGAGTACTTCTCGCTTGTATCTGAAGACGAGATACCATGCACTCAGCTCTTTCAATTTTTCATCCTCCTGGAGGGAAAATGTGATTGGAAAAGCCTAAAAATTAAAAAAAGACAGAGTGAACAGCCATACCCAGCACCTTTTGCATCACAGTCCCCCCAAGACTTTTCCCTCCCCTGCCTTTTTTAATTTTATAGCTTTCTCTGACTGTAGGTCCCTGGTCAGCAAGGCATTAAGGCTCTAGTGGAGCAGCTCAGCTTTAAACTGTAGCCCATGGAAAGGCCACTAATCATCTCTTACATCTTCAACTAAAGGCACCACATTTTATCTGGGATCCAGAGTGTATCTATAAATATCAGCTGGCCTCACAGCCAGGCAAGTGCTCGGTCCTTAACAGAAATGGGAAATCTGAATCACAGAGCTGGTCAGGGCTCCCCCGTGGTTAATCGTTGCAATAGAAATCTTCATAATCATCTTCTGCTGGACCAAAATCTACATGTAGTTGAGGTCCAAAGGATATACACAGTGAAAACTATTCCTATAAAAATGCCCAGAATAATCCATCTTCTCCAGATTCTCTCACAGCCTTGTGGGCCAGCTCAGGACCTGCATGGGAAAGTGGTGATAGCTGCTCCAGATCAGGTAGAGGACACATCTCAAGGGGATCTGTGATAAAATAAGAGACCAAAAACTTACTTAGAACCATAGACTCATTAAGGTTGGAAGAGACCGCCAATGCAATCTAGTCCAACCATCAACCCAACCCCACCCTGCCCACTAAACCCTGGGACGGTAACTCCACCCACTCCCTGGGCAACCTGTTCCAACCCCTGACCACTTTGTCTCTCTGTCAGGAAAGAATTTTTTCCTGGTGTCCAATCTAAACTGGACAAATTTCTCAGCTCTTCTGCTAATGGCAGAGGCTGGATGTATGACGACAGTGAAGAGGAATTGGGAAGTGTGTTTGCAACTGCATCATATCTAGATCATGGGTAGAGAGCTCCTGAAAAGCATCTCTACCTCTTAATGCAAATCTTAGTGGTATTCTTGACCCTTTGATTCTTGCTACCGTTTTGCTTGCTTTTTATAATGCTAAATACATTGGCACTTCATCCTCAGAGAGAGTAAACCTGGAAGACACCAAACCTTCTGTGACATGAGGTAGGCTATGGGTTGGGCTGAAACATTCCCTCTTCCTCAAGCACAGCCGAGGGTCCCCCTGCAAACCCAGGACATTGCTCATCTGCAAGGGCTGTCCCCAGAGACACACTGCAGTGGGTGATGATGCTGCCCGGGATGATACCAGGCCTTGGGAGACTCGTTTGTTGTGGTCAATAAGCAAAACCACCCAAGCTCCCCTCGGTCCTCTTAGGGGAAGAAAAAAGGACTAAAAATAACTTACTTCAAGGTAATTTGCTGGGGATTTTGCATCTGATTGAGAGGTGGGGATAGCTTCAAAAATCTAACACGGACCTTCAGAGAAAAGTATGGTAAAGTAATCGAACATCAACAAAGTGACATCAAAGTGTGAGCTCAGTGTGTTCTGCAGTTCACACACTGCCCTGCTCCCATCTGCCCAGCCCAGAAGCTGCTTCTCTGGTTAGTTTGGTGTGGTTTTGGTCAATTCTCAAAGGGATGCCTCTGGTCTGTCTGATTATTCCCTGGCAGGGGTTTGGTCCTGGAGGATATGACACAGAGTGTGATTCTTCTCCTCCATGACCAGACATCACATGGACCTGGCACAAGTCCTGCTACTTGTTTCTGTTTCCCACGTCTCTGGGGGAGCACAAGGCCCCATTCCCAGAAGACACAGAGCGCAAGAGTCCATCTTAACATGGAGATCAATTTCAAAACCACCACCGAGAAAAGGCAGCCGCGTCCCATCAAGTTGTCGCTGCTCTTAGGAACGAAATGGAGATTTCTCCTGTTAATTATAAAACGGCCGGCAAAGCCCTGCCCGGGATGATTTCTTACGTTAAACAAATTTTATGGCAGAGAAGACTTTTAGTGGCACTATTTGCAGACCTGGCCTTTTGCCAGCTTGCTGTCATTAAATCTGCCGATCTTAAGTATCAGCTGCACTTATTCAAAGGGGCTATAAATAAAACTCTGATGCTTGTTAAAGGAGCTGGCTTCCTTGGGCTGTTTGTCAAGTCTGCAGACAGACCGACGTCCAGAGCTCCTGGGTGACCCTGGCGAGTGCAGGGCACGGGCAGCACAGCACATACCCCCATGGTCTTTCACACACTCATAGATTTATCTTTCTCGCTGCAAGACACACGAATTTTTCATTAAAAGACACCAAACCCCAGTATAAGTTGGCTCAAACATCCCTTGTTCTGGCTGGGCAAATCCTTGACCACCTGTCTGAAGCATGAATCTGTTTCAGCTTCGTGTGGCTGCAGGGGTTGAAAATGAACAGAAAGAGATGAAGGAATGGTTTTGAGATCTTTTATAAGACAGGGAGGGGTTTCAGTTTAAAATAGGGAGAAGTCACTGCTCCCAGGGTGTTCATAGGCTGTCAGTGACAGTCACCCTCAAGACCGCCACCATTCTGGCTCTCTCTGAGGTGTAACTGACAAAACAAACCTCCGAGCTGCTGGTGCACCCCACCACCCCGAGAGGCCCACAGGTTGTGTGCAGGATGCTCTGGGATGCAGCAGCCACACTCCCTGTCACTGGTGCAGCCCCAATGAAAAATGTCTGGCAGCACTAATGTGTGGTTAATGACCCATGGCTCAGAAATGACTAAGATGCAGGAATCAAATTTACAATCAACTTCCTTCTTTTTTTTTTTCCTTCCCCTGAAACCTTGAAACCAAAGTTCCTTATCAGAGAAGTCCATGAGGTAGCAGCCGCAGTATGGATGTTGGGTGCTGTCCCCGTGCCAGGCGTGACACGGGGCTGATTTCAGTGGCAGGGAGAATTGATGATACAATCTCAGGAGAGCTCACTAGCTGGTGCCAGGTTTATTTTTGTAAGTGCAAACTAATGAAATTTAGAGGTTTTCATATTAGAAAAAAAAGAAAAGAAAGAAGTAGAAGCTACAATTTCAAAATGAAATCCATAACAGAACTGAGCACCAATCACATTAAGGAAACGAGCAGCTCAGGCTTTTTCCCAGAACAACCCCTACGTTCTTTGGCAATAGGTAGGGAGCTCCAGTTTATCCCGGTTGAAGCTGCTGGTCTATCATAAGAGATGGAGCAGAGTTGTGAGCAAGCAGGGAGTGTGTAGGGTTCCTGCAGACCCTTCACCACCCGTCTGTCCTGGGCTCACACAGGGGAAAACCACAGCAAGAGGCTTGTGATGATGCTCACCCTGAAGCAGGCACTGATGTCTTCCCAGAGACCATTTATCCCATTCCCCCACTGCTCAGCCAAGGGGGGACCCCATGTGTCATTGTCTGAATTTTAAAAAGTAGCAAAGAAATTGCTTATAAGGCAGTGAAAGGTTAAGAAAAGTCACACAAACCCACAGCAGAAGCATCCCAGAAAATGCAGGTGAGGATCAAGGAGGAGAACTGTTCAAAGTAAAAGACAACCTTGAACATCTCCCAACAGGAAGATGCATAATTTAGAGCAACCTGGAGGCATTTTGTAGCTTGTTTATTTGACAGACTCTCTGCTCTCTTCTCTTTTACTGCTCTACTCGCAGATCTGCCCCTAAATACTCCACTGGATTAATGAAGATGGAGTGGGTTATTTTCATGAGTGGGTACAGGCACATCCCCATTTTCTGAGCCCAGTAAGGGCTGAATCTGGAGGGTGACTGTGGTCTGGGTTGGCTCTGGATTCTGCACTAACATGCCCTGGCTGCAAATAAAATCCCAAACTCTTCAAACCCATTAGAAGTCTTTGTTCCAGCCTTTGGCTGGAAATTGTTTAGGGCCTGCAAGAACAGAGTCAGTTGGGTTTTTTTCACTTGCCAACAGAGCCAGTTAAACTCATCTCCAGCATTCTGGGCACAGCTTGGTGTGGGCTGGAGTCAGGCCAGTACAACCTCAAAGCAGGAGTTGGGGCGATGAAGGGAAACCTTCATATCTCAAGTCACGTGTGCAGGTGCCCTAAGCACAGATCTTCCTCTTTCTTTGCTCATCCTCAACAACACTGGGGTTCTCAAAACATCTGGAAGTCCCCTGGGCACCAAGAGGCCAGTGAGATTATTCACCAGATGTGATTTTCTGTGGCAGTGCAGTCTAAGTGCTCGCATGTGCCTGGGGAATGGTCGCAGAGGGTTGAGCTGAATGTGGGAGGCGGCTGCCAGAAGAAATCAAGTTGGAGATCATCTGAAGCAGATTCATGACAGATTGTTTCTTGAGTCATTCTGCATTCACTGCCATAATGACCCTGAAATCCATCTGTGCTGCAACTGGCATTGGTTGGACTGAGGTTTTCCCTTCGATTGTGCTTCTCCTGCCAACTGTTTGGCTGGTGGCCTTTCTGGAAGAAGGGACACTTGGACTTCATGAGCAGAAACAGGCACTAGAGAGCATGAGGAAGCACAAAATCTTTCAGCATGCATCCCCATTCCTGGTCCAAGGAAAAAAATTAAGCTACTGAGAAAAGAGCTAATTAACACACAGAGAAGAGAAGAGAGAGAAGAGAAGAGAAGAGAAGAGAAGAGAAGAGAAGAGAAGAGAAGAGAAGAGAAGAGAAGAGAAGAGAAGAGAAGAGAAGAGAAGAGAAGAGAAGAGAAGAGAAAAGAGGAGGAGAAGGGAGCATTAACTGCCTGTGCAGCAGTGCAGTAAGTCTGAGCAATAAAAAAAGTGGGAACGACTAATTTATGAGTGCAAATTCTATCTGGAGAGCATGACTTAAACTTGGGAAGAAAATCCATCTGCCTGGAATATTAAAATCAATAGTTGTAACCTATTTAGAAAGAATTGAGTGGGCAAAGAAGGTGCAGGAGGGACAATCAATAACAGAAGTGACATTGCTGTGTTCCAAGCACCACCAGAAACTTAAGAGAAAGTGACCTCAAATACAAATAAAAGCCTTCTCCAGACCATCAGCTTTCAGTAGAAAACAGGAACTGGTGGTTCCCTAGTCACGTATCTATTGTAGTTAAAGAAAATTCTCTACTCTGTCCTGGGGAACCTCAGCTTGAATGATGTGAGCTGGAGGGCTCCTGCTGCTGGTTTTTGGATTTCCTGAAGGTCACAGAGGAGCGTTTACTAACCCAAACCAGGTGGATCCTCAACAGGATCCTTTTGACAGCTGGAGAACTGATCACAGATCCAAAAACCAGCTCCAGCCAGCACAGAGGTGACCCATTTCGATTGTACCTGCTGGGCACAGACAGAAGAAAGCCTGAGCTGACAGTAGGTCCCTTTGCTTTCCAGTATCATAAACCGGGTCACCTGGAGGACTTAAAACAGAAAATGTGAATAATAATGGGTGACTCTTTGTTTAAAGGCACCCTGGCTTCTAGAGAATCTAGTGGCATCTCAGTGTTGGGAAAGGGAAGGTTATTCTGGTTAAAAACAGAAGCTCAAAAGAGAGTGGCAGTGAGTTAAATTCTCAGAAAGGAGGGGAATGTGAGTAGTAATGAACATAAACCACCCCCAAGCAAAAAGCTGTTAGGTGAAACCTCTGGCTAGCATTGCTGAGGCCAGTGGGGAAGTGCCTTTTAGACAGAAGAGGCTAAGACTAGTTGTCTAGACAGAAAAGCAGCCATCTAAAAAATAAATAAATGCATAAAAGGCAGACATTCAAGATTTAATTTCTCTATTTTTGGGGGAAAATAAAGCCAAGTGAAATAGATGTAATATGATTATGTGAAATATCTTCAGTTCTGACTCAGGATGTTGAGCAGAGGAGTTTTGTGACCAGTAGCCCTCGAAACTCAGTGGTTGAGGGTTATAACGTCTGACCCGGAGTCACCTCAGGCCGGCAGCGCCTCTGAGGTGGAAGAGTTTTCCAGAAGACAGCCTCGGTGCTGATTTTGTGCCAGTGCATAAGGAGGATGACTTGTGTAATTATAAATCTGATTGTTTGATGTTGATTTTGTGAGAGGAAAAAAATATAATGGAAGAGCTGATAAGGGACTTGATTAATAACAATTTAAGGAGAATAACTAATTACAATCAACATGAGTTAATGGAAAACAGATCTTATTAACTGAAATTGATATAATTTTTCAAGAATGTGATTATAGATTTGATTGATTTAGTACATTTCATCAACACTGGTGCGTTTGACTTCTGCGAAGCATTTAACTTAATGTTGGCTCATTTATTAGGGAGCTAAAACAATGTAAAATCAACACGGCTCGCGCTAAACGGATGAAAACCCCGCTGATCTGTTTAAACATATCAGAGCATCGTCCCAAGTGGCTGTGTTTCAGCTCATCATTTTTAGCAAATGGTAGAAAATCAAAGCTCATTACAATCAAAGTTTGCTGATGAGATCTGGAGTAGGACCGTGGTCGCTATGTGCATCAGTCTCTTCCTGCATCACTCATGGACCAGTTAGAAGCAAACACTGGCTGGTTTAATGGGAGCACACACAAAGCCACACTTCTAGGAACTGGGATTTCACCAGGGGAGGAGGAATCCTATTACACAGTGCTGGAAACTTGATAAAGTAGTGTAGTGCAATATCTCCAGTGTAACATCTAGTGGGACAGTGCAGCTATTGCTGGTGTCTGTAGCTCAAGAAAGATGGTGATGAATGGGAGAGGGCACACCAGAATGACTGAAGCGTGGCAAAACATGCCTTATAGTGACAGATTCAAGGACCCCAACACACTTAGCTTAACAAAGGGAAGGTTAAGGGATGGCTTAATGACAATCCAAATGTATTCAGACAGGGTGCAGAAATGCAGGAAGGGAGAGCTCTTCAATCTCATCGGCAGAGCTATAAAAAGAGACGGTGACTGGAAGCTGACACCATCACATTCAGACTGGGAAGGAAGTGGTTTTAAAATTGTGAGAAGTAGCATCAGAACAACTTCCCAACAGACAGTTTCACCATCAATGACCATTTCAAACTCGTGTCACTTGGGTTTTTTAGGTATTTTAGGGCATATCCTGGCTCCACCAAAGATCACTGTGAATTGACATACAGACACCCACACTCTCAAAGACAGGGTGGTCCTTCTTTGCTTTTACAGTATTCCTAAGAATATTTACATCATCATCCCAGAGCACTGAGTGGGACAATTCCCTTTTCTCAGTTATCGGCCAGGCTTTGCTGGAGACTCATACAGGCACCTCCGTTTTGTCAGTGTTTCATTTTGCCAGTGGACAGCCTGGAAAAGGGTTATGAAACCAAATAAAACCAACTCAGTCTTCATTCCTCTGCTACAGAAGCCCCAAAACACAGTGCCAAAGAGAGTGGCTGAAAGCAAGTACATGAAGGACCTGTGTTCCAGTGGTCCAGTTAAATCCTGCGGATCTCAATCTGATGTTTTAGTTTGATAGACTTTGCAGGGACACAAGGCATCCATATTCCTTAAAAGCTGCTAAACCAGAGCTAAAATTCATAGTTGGATAGCGCTCACCTATGCCCAGGAAGTTTCAGAATGAGAGAGAGCCATGATCTTGCACACAAGTCTTTCTTCAGGAGCTCCACCACATGTCTACTCTGTGACTTGGGAGCTCCTGAAATTTCTCCTTTCATGGAAATTCTTCAGCAGGAGCCCTTCTTGCAGATCTCTTG
Organism: Rhinopomastus cyanomelas; assembly: GCA_013400115.1. Classification (NCBI taxonomy): domain Eukaryota; kingdom Metazoa; phylum Chordata; class Aves; order Bucerotiformes; family Rhinopomastidae; genus Rhinopomastus; species Rhinopomastus cyanomelas. Next base: position 681,155 of record VXBP01005290.1, read on the forward strand.
CTTGGGCAGCTCCAGGAGCCACCCACTGATTTCTCCTGGCAGTGGTCTGCAAGCCCCGGTGGACGTCTTTCTGGGCATCCAGATGCACTGGGGATCAAACAGATATATATAGGCACACCATTTTTAAAAGATATTTCATTTTGGTGCACTGAGACATCATTTCTGGGTTATCAAGCTCTGAAAACAGTGTCAGGAAAGAATTTTCCTTCCAAAGAAGTACTGTGATGGGTGGAGGTTGTTAGGTAAGAACTGATATCAGAAAGAAGGACAGTTAAAGTTGTTTCGTAATTGATTTATATATAAGGGACTTTATCTACTGGTAAGGTCATTACCCTTTAAAAGCAGGTCTTTACCTTGTATAAAGGATATAAAAGAGTTGTAATTTATTATCTTAACCTGCAATGAGATCAGCAAAGAAAGACTTTTGAGCCTCTCCACAGCTTACTGGAGAATTCTCTGTGGTTCTTCAACAGCAAGATCTATCCAGTTTTTCATCCCTGAAGCTGAGAGGTTAGGACCCTCTGCTCCAAATGTCATTTAAGCCAGCTCTGTGTTAGCCAGACAACAAGATTTCCTTTGATTTCAGGTGTTGGCCTCAGAACTGTGTGTTTGAACCGGACAACTTAGGTTCAACACTTACGCTTTGGGAGAAAAAGCCTGAATCAGCACAAACTCCTTTGAAGCCAGGGCAACGTCTTTGCCGTAGAACACTAACGTGGTTCACAGTAGCAACACACCATTTATTAAAACACTTCACTGTTTAATTTATTCAGCATTTTATATTGAAGAGTATTTTCATTAGGATTCCTCTGCAAAACTGAAGAAGGCATTAAATCATTTGAAATACTGACAGCCCAGTTAATTTATTTAAGGACAGGATTCTAATTCAAAGCAGAAGACCTTGCACAGAGCCCTACCTCTACAGTCCTGGCATACAAGGGACTATTAATTTCAGGGCAGGGTGTTGCAGAAATGTGGTTTGAGATGTGCCTACGTGTTCTCCTTTGGTCAGCAACCCTCTGCATTTCTGCACCTGTCGGAGCTACCTTTATTAATCCTGTTGGTGCACACCAGCCCAGCCCCGTGCTCCTTCCTTCTACTAGTGCTTCTGAGCATCTAGTCCTTTGCGTTTAGAATCTGGCTTTGTGTGGTCCTTGATGGACCACAGAGCAACCTACATGGCTGGAGCAGCAGAGATCAGCAGAGATCAGCAGTAAATGCAGCAAGCCCTGGGGTCCTCAGGAACGTTTCAGTTTAACTCTCAGTAATTCATGTTCCTGGCTCTGGGGCACTTGGTAAAGCCTGGGAGATCCACTGCGGTGCACTCCTGACTTGGTTTGTACTGAATTAACCAGCAAAGCTCAGTCCTTCAGCTCTGGGGTGATGAATGGTGAGGTTCCACCAGCCCTGCTCTGGGAGGTGTTGAGCAGCATCAGGACTGTCCACAGTTATCACATTCTGCCTGAACTCAATGCCACACTTGGTATTCTGATTGCTGAGCTCCTTGGGCAGTCAAGCCCTTGTGGATTATTACTGATGTTCCCAGATCTGCTATAATAAATGGTGGAGAAGAAAAATGTCACCAGTGACAAAGCCCTGGGTGATATTGAGGTCCTTGCTGGCTCCTGGTTTGGCTGCTTTCTGAGACTGGTGGTGAAGCAGAACCTCAGAGGCAAGAGCACATTGTCAATAGGATGCACAGGACATCATTAATAAACATTAGGGAGCTTGATATGATCTGGCAAAAGCAGTACAATGAAATAAGGTACCAAAAGCAGGATGGAGAAGAGGGGAAGGGACCTGAATGAGGTGTTTAATGACTCACAGGACTGTGAAATGCAGCCAAGACCAAGGCTGAGAGAGAAAACCTTTTAATTAATTCAACACATGTGCACCCTCTGAAGGTTTAGTTCCCCATTCCCCAGCTATGTTTGACCCACCTGAAGATACTGATCATATAGAAAAAAATAACCAGTAAGTAATAATAATAGTAATAATAGGAAGAGCAGGACCCTCATCTCCAATTCATATTTATAATCCAGCAAATATCTAACCTAAAGCCAGAAGATTTATGGGTTTGCATCTATAATTAATATCCTCTCATAAGTAAGAATGGATATATTTTCCTATAAATAAATCTGGTGCTCCAGGCCCGGATTTTGAAGACTAATATTTAAATCCCCAGCAAGACACAGTTATTGATTGTATAGATGCCTGTCCAACAGATGCACGTACAGATAGACAGCACTGTGCGTTCAGTTTTAGATTAAAGAGAAATGACTTATTTTCTAACTGCAACAGACAAAGGTTAAGCAGAAAAAAGGAGGGCGATGGGGATGGCAGCTCAGTGCCTGCTTCAAAACATCCCTGTTTCCCAAAGATTCGATTTGCATCAGGCCTGTGGCTAACAGCAGGGCTGTGCCTGGGCGCCAGGATGCATAAAGGGCTTCAAGACAAAGGCAATCGATCCAGGTTTAGTTTTATGAGGGAAATAAACAGTTTGGCTGATATAATAGTAAAAGGGTCAAACAGGGTTGGGGTTAATGAAGTGACTCACAGCAGGTAAAAATTAAAACACCCTCCTTTTGTCTGGCCTCCCTTGCAGACCTCTCCCCTGTGTCTGCCCAAAATCCAGCCAGCAAAGCACCAGCTGCAGGTGGAGGCGGCTCATTCAGGATTTGCCTTAGCTAAAGGTTTCCATCGCCAGCAGCACCTACTGAGTGATAGAAACCTCAGACAAGACAAGACATGCTCTTCAGCTCCTGGCCATGACCATGCATGGATGACAGCATGCTGTCAGGGAGGCTCAGAAGTCACCCCCTCCAGGGCTGAACTGGTGGCTGGATGTTTCCTTTCAGGAGCTGTGTTGTAGGCTTGGAGCTTTGCAGACTCAGGACCAGTTCAGGTCTCCTGATGTAACACCTCTGCTAGCCCTTGGTGAGTCAAGCCCTGTAGACCCAGTGTCTGCAGGCTCTGATCTGCACCTGCTAGGCCTCCTCATTTTCTGAATAGTCCCTACAACCATATTTCAACAGGTTTATTGGTTCTTTTACATGGGGGAGTTTCTTTTCACTTGGTCCTGCGCCTAGCAAAGCAGGAATGTGCTGGGTAAGCAGTGGCACCAAAGGAGAGGACAGTTTCTCTAGTGTGAGCAGGGATTGATCTGAAAAATATTGAGAATTACTGGAAATTTAAATGTAGGCACCATTCCAAGGGCAAGAGTTTAAGCATCACCTCACTTAGTGATGCACTTACCAATGGAGGTAAAGTAGTTCTGCTGCTCTGCATCCAAAGAGTAAAGACGTGAACAGAGCCCAGACATCTTTATTTATACTGTCCTGAGATGTGCAGCATCTCCATTTAACTGAGTCTTTAGTTAGTCATTTTTATACACTGTTAGTAAAGAAGCATTCCCTTATGGACTCAGCCATTTAAGAGGTTTCATTAGTGATTGCATCCCAGCACAAAAGCCCTGTTCCAAACTCATGGCACTGGTTGCCACAAGTGAGGCAGCAGCTTCTTTCCCCCAAATTATGGGCTCCCAGAACAGAGACTGTATCTGTGGAAGGAGTGGGAAGGAAATAGCACAGTACTAGTGCAACACAGAAAGCAACGGTGAGGTCACATCCATCACTTCTGGGCTGGAGGATGTTCTTCCTCCAAACATTACTTTCCAGTGTCTTGAAGCCTCTATGGAAGGAGGAAACCTTCTTGCAATAACACAGAGGAGCTGTGCTGCTCCAAAACTGTGGAGAAACCTCCCCTATAGACTTGTTGCTTAATGCAAACCCTATGTGATTTTGACTCCCATGAAGAACAGGGGCTCTGAGTGTGGGGATGCTCTTAAAGGGGGAATAAATTAATGGGTGCTGCTCTGCAGGGCTAAGTACAAAGAGTACAGGGGCTTGGGAGGATGCAACTAGTGTGGGGTACTCAGCCAAGGCAGAGCTTTGCTGCAACTTCATTGTAATGATTTAGCATTCTGCTGTAAATAATTGATACTAATGTAACTGAGATAAGAGACAGACTGTCTGTGGGCCAGGAGGAAGTGGATCCTGGTGACATCCACCCCAAAATGTGCTTGCGGATTCATCTGAAATAAAAACATTGACAAGCCAGGCACAAAACCTGAGAGGTGGGGAGGGAAAAGGGGGATGAGAAAGATAATCTGTGGATCAGCCCTGAGGACTCTCACCTCTCTAAGAAAAAGCTGCTGATATTTGTTTCCTTAACAAGACAATTCCTGTGCTAACAAGCACTTTTTCACTGTCCCCAGCGTTGGTCTCACACTAGTCAATAAGCTGTGGTCATGCCTTGCCAGAGACCTGGGTGGGTCTCACCACGGTTTAAGGAATTAAGATGGTTTAAGGAATTAAGGAGACCTCTCCGCTGGTAAAATGTCACTGAGCTCCATGTATTTGATGCCTTTGGCTTAGGCTACCTACAGGCCAGCTGAGTACCAGCGTGGAGCTTTCCTGCCTGTCACTGATTGAGAATGGAGAAGGCAAATTGTACCTCTGGTTCTGCAAGGGCAGCCGTGAGGTGGGAGGTGAAGACAGTCAGCTGCTGCTGGGGTGCAGAAGGGGAGATTTCCCTGCTGTGAAAGTCTGAATCCAGCACATCCCAGTGGCCCTCACACAGTATCCATTTCTAAACCTGGATTTTTGAGGCTGCTATTGGCACTTCACAGAACATCACAGAATCACAGAACATCAGGGATTGGAGGGGACCTCAAAAGATCATCTAGTTCAGTCCCCCTGCCACAGCAGAATCACAAAGACCAAATCACACAGGAACATACCCAGGTGGTTTTAAATGTCTCCAGAGAAGGAGACTCCAAACCCCCCCTGGGCAGCCCGTTCCTGGGCTCTGTCACCCTTACTATGTAACCCTCCTATGTTCCAGTTTACACCCATTGCCCCTTGTCCTATCACTAGAAGACATTGAGAAGAGCCTGGCTCCATCCTCCTGACACCCACCCTTCACATATTAATAAACATGAATGGGGTTACCCCTCAGTCTCTTCCAGGCTCAAGAGACCCAGCTCCCTCAGTCTTTCCTCATAAGGGAGATGTTCTACTCCCTTCATCATCTTTGTGGCTCTGTGCTGGGCTCTCTCCAGAAGTTCTATGTCCTTCTGGAACTGAGGGCCCCAGAATCAGACACAATATTCCAGATACAGTCTCACCAGGGCAGAGTAGAGGACTTCACTCACGTCTTCTGATCAGCCTGTGCCCATGGGCACACAGAGGTTGCCTCCACCCAGTATGATGTAACACCTGTTTTGATCCCATCCACCATAATATAAAACCAGATAACATCAGCTGAGATAAAATCACACTGCCATCTGGCCAACTTACTACTGTCCCCTTCTCATCCCTATGTCTCCATCTTTACTCCCCACTGGTTGACATCAGCCCAAGGACTTTCCCATATGCACTGCAAAAGGAAAGCGAGCCTTGTGGTTTAAAATTGCTGGAGGATGCAACAGATCAGAGACAGAAATCTTCAGCAGTAATTCTTTCACTTGAAACATTTCCCTTGTAAATGTAGGGGATCATCCCTCAGATCGTTCTGTGATTCAGTGACCATGGGTCTGCCACGCCTAGAGCAGTCAGGCTTGTTTTATTTGTGTCCTAAAGGCTGTGAATTTACGCATCACTGGTACATACACACAGAGAGAGCTATGAATTTGTTTTAAAGATACTTCCTAATAACCAGATTTCATCCTGGGTGTGAAGAATTCCTTTGGAAATGCTAAGGATGAGCAATATTGACCTATCAGGGCTACAGACAGAGAAAGCTAGAGAGATTTCCTCATCTCTAACAGGGGTTTAGGATGGAGTGAATAATGTAGACTAGCACAATACTAATGAAAAAAACACTATACTCATCATTTACTATTAATTAGTCATCAACATTATCCTATTATTAATTATTAACATTTACACTATCAATCAGCTCCTGGTTGACTGATAATTTAAAATCTTGCATGAAGATGGTTCCAATGGTAGCTCCAGCACACCCCATGATGTGCTTCACAGGCAGGCTGTCATACCCTCACCCAGAAAGCTTTTTACTAATGCACTTTACAACTTATCTTACAGCACACAGATGAAGGATGTGGCTGCACCTAGTAATAATTCCACTCATTATGAGCAAAGCATTTACAAATGACACACTTCATTAAAAATCATGATGAACAGGGTTTGTTTTAACGTGGATGTGCTGTGTAGTTTCATAATCTCACAAACAGAACCACTGGCAACTGGGGTAAGGGACAAAGGACCAAGATCTCATATCTTTACCTCACAAAGCAGTAAAAAACAGTGGAGAAAAGGACTGATGAAGAAATGTTGGGATACAGCTGACCAGACTCCAAGGTGATGGTGGGGAGAGACGTTTATAGGTGCCCCATGAAGCTGGAAGGCTGAAGGACCTTCTCCGGTGACCTTGTGCTGTGGTTGTGTCAATACAGCTCTACCCTGCGTTAACAGTAAGTCTTTATTTTCATTGCTTTCTCTCACTTGTGATGATTTCAGCTGGCTGGCAGCTCCCCAGGACTCATTAGCCACGTGGAGTTTGCCTTTGCAGCACCTCGGTCTTGCTTTGTCCTATAGGCTCTGGGAGATGGTGGAATATTTATTCCATAGGATATTTCAGCCAGGCTACTTACGTCAAGAGGCTATAAATACATCACTCTTCCTCGTTTACTTAAGGGATAAAAAGTGAGTAGCTGAGTTTACAGATCAGGCTCAAGCGCTGTTAATGTGTGGTCTGCTCATTTTCATACAGATCTCAGTTGTTTGAAATTATTTTCCAAATTAGTCCTGTGAGTGATTTTCCTCTTACTGATTATTCCCCAGTGGTGCTGGCTCTCATGCAGTGGTCATGTTCTGGTTACTCCACTTATTATGCAAGAAAGGTTAATTTAAACTCAGGGTACTTTTTGGTAATAAAGTTGTGAATATTTAAGTTGGTCATAGTTTTCAATTGAGATATGTGAGCCGTGACCACCTTCTACCAGTTCCAGCATCTAAATGTGTGATAACTGGGGATGCAAAAATCCCATCAGCTCACTTCTGACCATGCTGAGGGCTGCCTGGGAGCTTTGCTAGCCCACGGTAGGTCAGCAGACTCTTCTTCGTGGCTTTTTTTCCTTAATTTCGTCAGTGTTTGCAGCAGTCTGGATGCCCAAGGTGCCTGCACATCCGTTAGCAGGTACCCAAAGCTGTGCGCAGCGGTGAGTGCTGAGTGTGGGACAAATATTTCCTTGGGAAGGACCTAGTTTTGGGGTCAGCAGGTGTTTTTGCAGGTGTCCTACAGGCATGAGGCTGCAAACCAGAGCCAAATCAGGCAGGAATTTTATGTGAATAGTTTTCCCATTCCCTTTCAGTGTCTCATTCATGGGTGACATGTGGACTGTGCAAAGCTGAACACCCAGCACAGCCCTTTCCCCACATTTTCAAGTCAATCAATACAGCAAGAAGTCAGTATATAGTGGCTATTGCCTGCACTGTCAGAGGGGATGCTCTGCAGTCCTCCTCTCAGGGAAAACCAGACAGCGTAGGAGAGGCTGCTAGAATTACAGGTCTCCTCATACAAGGCTGCTTTGAAATTCCCAGTATTACTCCAAACCACCAGCAAGTTGGTTTTCAGAGCTGGCTGACAGAGGATTTATTTATCAAGGTTTTGGCTGTTTGCAGCAGCAGTTCCACAGAGTTATCAAAAATCTATTCGCTCGTAGAGCCACGAGTAAAAATATCAAACCCTCTCTGAAAAGCCGAGAGCAACATTTACATTTTAATCTCTCCAAACACTTTCATTCTGACAAACTGGGTTTTTCGGTCGGTGTGTTACAGGGAGGAAAGGCAGGGGGTTACAGAAAGGAGGGATCGTGGGCTGCTCCGCATCCCTGGCACAGCAAGAGCATCCCAGTGACCTCCCCGGCTGCAGCGACAGCGGAGCCTCTCACCCTCCAGCACTGCTGGAACAGGTGGAAAGGAGAAGCAGCCTGTCCCCAACAGCTAACAGTGCTCAGTGATGGTGTCTGCATGTGTGAAAGGTCCAGAGCTGGAGGAATAAGCAGCCCTGCTGCTGGCTGCAATGTGCAGTCACTTCTGGCTACAGAGGCTGGACAGGGAGTTGATCATAGAATCACAGAATCACAGAACATTAGGGATTGGAAAGGACCTTGAAAGATCATCTAGTCCAGTCTCCCCGCCAGAGCAGGATCACCTAGATCAGGGGCTCATGTGGGGTTTCCTGTGGCCATGTTCAGACTTGGCTGGCAGCAACCCCAGAGCAAACGTCCCCCAGGGCACTCCAGCTCCCATGATGTGGAGGTTTTCCTTGGCTGTAAATCCACCAGCAGCTCATCCTTCCCCAAAGCCAGTCAGAGCCCTTATTTCACTGTCTGTTCACATCCCAGGGCAATTGAGATAAGGTGAGGTACTGGTTGGACTCAAGCTCTACACTTTGCTGTCTGGTGACAAAAACCATCTCCCCCTTCTCCTTGCTGTCAGTGGCACTGAGGTCCTGTGCTGCTTCCACAGAATTGGTGCAGCAAGAGACAAATTATGGATGACATGAGAAATCCCAGCCCTGTGCACAGAGGACATATGCAAAGAGCATAGCCTTGCTGTGCTCAGCCTTTGGGTGCACGACACCCCAGAACCTCCGCTCAGCCTCATCCCACGGCTCTCAGTGTTTCCACTGCCCAGGGCATCCAGGGTGGGAAATGGTGACACTCATCCACTTGAAAAGCAGCACCATAGGCTTTGTGGGATCTTCTCAGGGAGGTGCTAAGGGATCCGTGTGGATAACCTTCCTTCTGAATGCCCATCTCTAGGGCACAGGCATCAGGCACTGTGGGGAGATCTGCTCCCAGTGTCAGGAAGGATCACCCTGGGGAAACTAGGCATTTTGCAGGAGTGAGCCTGGCACAGTCCCATCAAGAGCAAAGTGACTTGCTTGGGAATCTGCAGAGGTGATGGCTCGTTCCTGCCAGAGCTCCCTTCTGCAGAACTGAAGACATGAAGTGTTGGACAAGTTCTTCAAGACAGTACCAAACTCTTGAGTCTGTGATTTGGGGAAGATCAGTCTCTGTGCTCATAACTTGTCTTTCAGAGAACTAAACACCTTCAGAAAGCATTTTTAATTCTCTTTTAATTTTTCAATGCTTCAGTTTCTCCCGCTTTGCTTTCATGAACCAGTTAACAGCACAAGGCAAATGTGTTTCCACACAGCCATTCCTGAATGTGCAATATCAACATCTGTGCTAAGACCGGGCAGAAATCTTTCCCTGAAGCAATATTTTGCTCAGTATTATTGTTACTTCTTCTTTTTAATGGTTTTCTTGTCATGTGAGCTCTTCAGACCCTTAGTTTCAGGAAAGGAGGGCTGCCTGCTCCTCCCTCCCTGTCCAAGCCAGCCCTGGCAGGCCAGAGTGATGTCACCCTTGTCCCCTCCGATGAAGAAGTTTCACTTCTCAGGAGCCAATGGTTACACTCCTGCAGGAGCTGAGATGCTGCAGTTCAAGGTCTGGTTTAGTTTACTCTCGTGTAGTGCTGTTAACTCACCTTCACCGGGAACAAGCAGGATGGTTAGGGTCTGCCCTGTCCCAAAACCCAGTATGGGACAACTGCAGGTTAAGAGGCCCTCGCTGGAGGTGTCTGCAGCACCTGGGAGGAAGGTGCTGAGGAAGGTCACAAAGAGCTGAGCAAAGAACTGATTTCTGCCTGGGGAACAGCACTGCGGTGCTGCTGTTTTACTAGTCTTCCCTCACAGAAGCTTCAGTAGCCTCTTGCATTTGCCCTGGCTCATTTCCTGCACCCTTTCCTTTGGGAATGGGGTTTCCAGGCCAGTTCATTGCCCTTTGCCCACCAGCTTATGCTCCCTCAGTGAGGGCTATGGCTCACACAGGGTGCAGGATACTGCATAAGGCGAAGGTTGTTTTCCTGAGAATGCGTTGATGTGCGGGATTGGCCCTGGGTAGGGAAATGAGGGCAGAATTGCTGATCAGGTGCATCTGTAGCATCTCCAGCAGGAGACAGCATCATCAATGATCAGTTCATAGAACCTGAAAGAAGTCTGCTGTGCCAGAGTCCACTCTTGGTTTCTTCTTAATCTGTGGCTCTGTTGCCTTGAAAAGGCAGGGCTTTGGGCAACTGTCCTCTCATCCATCATGAGATTTACAGCAGACTGGCGAGATCTATGTTTGTTAAGTAGGTGGGGTTTACTATTGGTGTTGGTTTTATTAGCATTTACCCACGATAACTCCAGTGGCAGACATTCCTCCAAGCACCTATCTAACATATCCAATGTGCTTTGCTCTTCATTTTGGTTGTTTTAAGTAGTTCTTCAAGCACGTCAAATAGAGATTGATGTGAAACGAGAATTCACATGAAGGTCTCAAGAACTGGCAGAGTCATGTTTTTCCAGTGGCAAAAACTTAACCTCCTCTCAGATCTTTATTTCTGCTTCGTCCTGGGTTCAGTGAAGAGGTGGTGAAGCTGCGGCAAGTTACAGCCCTCAGGATGAAGGAGATGTGTTGTCAGTTGTTTTATTTTGGATCCCATTTGAATGTGTCAGTCAAAGAGAGAAGGAGCCTTTAACTGTTGTGATTTGAGAACTTCAGACTTACCTTTTTTTTTGTTATAGACACTAAGTAAATGGTTGTTGGGTTCTTGCAAATCATAACATTTCTAAACATATCAGCGAGGCTCTTTGCCAAGCTGCTGGTGAAGACGGTGCCTGTTCCTATTGACTTCTGTTCCCCCCTCCTCCCGCTTCAGATTCCTTTTGCGTGGAATGATTTCAAATCATAATGCAAAAAAGTCAGAGACTCTTAACGAGACGAGCAAACACTGTGATTAATGAAAGGGTGATGCGAGCTACTGTACAGCCATTAGAAACCAGTTAGCTAATTAGTGTAATCACAGAGGTGGAAATAATTAAAAGACCATAAAATAGCATAATAACAACATTTTCCTCTGACCTAGAACTGGTGACAAGAGGATGGTTTACTGGGTTAGCAACAGCCAAGAGTGGAGACAGAAGGGTCTGGGAGTCATCAGCATCAGTGAGGTCTCAGGGCTGGATCAGACAGGTAAAGTAGAGCAGATTTTGTAGCAACATCACCCAGACTGCAGAAGAGTCCTCCAGCATCAGGATTTCATGCTGCAGCATCCCTCTTCCATCTTCATCTCTTGCCACTAGTTCCATGGCAAACTAATGGAGCAGGAGTGCTTGGCAGCATCCACTGTCTCTCCTTTATTTTGTTCCCTTTCCCTTTTTTGTTCCTTTTCTTCCTTCCCAGGTTATTAGCAAACAGAGCATTGAAAACATCACTCATCTTGAAGTCCCTGAGCCCTCCAGGTCTGGTTTCAGGAAAGGGAGAAATCAGTGTCATAAGGTGCTTAGGAAGAAAATCCTGTTAGAGGATTCCAAGTATTTATATGGCTTATAGTGCATTCATGTATGCTGTTCACTACAAGTTTCACATGACTTCAGCAGCCAGTAGAAAAATCTCTTGCTAATATTCTCTCTGGGTGGTGCAGTAAGAGGTGAGGGTGGCAGAGCTGCTCCCGGGAGCTGGTGCTAAGCAGCCTGCCATCCTGTTCCATCCTTACCCACAGCCTTTGTAGCCAGGCTGGAGCAGACACACGTGAGCCTTTTGGGTAATTCCAGCATCTTAATGTGGTGGTGAATCCCCCACAACTCCAAGAACTGGGCCTTCTCCAAGATCTCTTAGGTGGGACTCTTCAGATGCACCTCTTGTTAGTGGGAGATGTCGAATGGTGTAGTGAGTGGGATTTCACCCCTGGTGATTTGAAGTGACTTACATCTTGCTGAGAGGTGAAATAGTTCCTTGGAATGGGTCACAAAAATCCTAATGTAATTTTCCACTCAGGATGGGTCACCACTATGGCTAACTCCATCATATACTCCCTTATAATTTCTGCCATGGTTTTGTGTGTTTCATTTGACTTGGGTATCATGAGGAAAGTGGAATAAAGGAGCTGCAGACACACAATCAAGGATCATCCTCCGAAGCTGATGAATATGCCAAGACTGCTGAGTGGGTCTTCATTAGCGATTCACATGCTAAGAGCCATCCTTATTTATTCCTCTTTCCTAGGTGAATCTATTTTTGCATATCTTTTGTACTGATCTGGCTGAGGAGTGGGAGGTTGGGTGGAGGGTACCACCACTGCTGGGTAACTAGATTATTTTAGTGAAAAAACAGACCATGACACCAAGTTGACAGCAAACTGAAAAGAAGAAACAATGTGATGCCATTTACAGGAGGAAGGAATAATTTTCCCTGGTGACAACTCTAGTGGGAGGCAGAACTTTATCTCCTCTTCACAGCTCAAGTGAAGCATCACGGCACTAGCATTACCCATGTTTCCACGTTTCAAGCGTGTCTTTTCATTAACCTTTTTTATTGCTGTAGCAGCAAACACACTTCCCAGGGAGGGTTTGCAGAGACACTGCTAGAGGGGCAAGCCCAGGATGGCCCACCTATGTCCTGAGACTGTGGAAGCTCTTGCTGCCAAAGACATGAGCTCAGGGGTCTGTGCTGCATGTAGATGAGCTTGCAGTAAAGAAAAGAACGCTCATATAGATCTACAGGTTTGCTGGAGAGGGGCTGTTGGAGCTGCAGGTCATGGCCAGCCCTGCTCCAGGGACACTTTCACCCTACTAGCTCTGTTACGTGAATCACATCTCCGGGTAACTTTGAGGATGCAGATGTGAGAGTGAGAAACTCCTGGCAATGACTGTGTCCTCGTGAGAAGAAGTGACATTTTTCATCTGCACAATCGCTTTTAATCTGCACTTAAACCTTCTCATTTAATCTTTTCCTAAAAGCCACGGATCCTCCTGTGCTGAGGCCAGTCGTTTGTGCATCCATCTGCGGTGAAGGCTGCCCTCTCTCGACACACCGAGAGGCTAAGGGATGTTGTGGCTGAGCTGAACCCGGCACCCTCAGCCAGCACCCGCATCCGTCCCAGTCACACTGTGCACAGACCATCCTAGTGCTTGATTCCATCACCAGCTCCTGCTGATGCCCGGTCCCACCTGTACCCCCGCTCCAGCAGGGTGTGGTGCTGCTTGAGAAACCACCCAGAGCATCCCTTGTGCACAAGGTTGCCATTTGACCTGATTTCTGCCCTCACAAACCCATCCGGCACGTTTTTTGTTTTACACTATATTTTGCTTTTTGATAATGTGACAGTGTGGAGGTGAGAACCACCTCATCTTTTCCCAGCTGAGTCTGTTTGCACTGCAGAGAAAGTGGGGGACACCCTGGGGAAAGACTCCCTCCCTGAGCAGCGGGGGACTTTTTGAGGAGGCATTTTTCTATGAACAGCAGTGTAAGCTGAGCACTTGCACCTCTGGGGTTTGCAAACAGCTCATCTATGACACATCGCTTGGTTGGTTTTTTTGGCCTTTTTTCCCCCCCCCATGTGCTCTTGACCTTATTTGCTGAAAATGAAACATCAGCTAACCCGCCAGGAAATACCACAAACCTTCCATCTGATGTGAGAACGAAATCTTTTCTAAAAGTGCATCCGTTCTGCAACACAGGTCTGTGGGACTCAGTGCTGGACACAGGAGTGGGTATCGCAGCATCCTGAATCCAGTACAGCAGGAGCTGAGCACCCCCGCGCCTCTGGGAAGTGATAACTCTCTGGGGCCAACCACAGGCTCAGCTGGTTCTGCACCAGTTCCTCATAGAAAAAAGGGATTTCTTCAGCCCCAATCAACTTTGAACATCTTAAAAACTAGTGGGAGAGGCAAAACTCTCTGTAGGTTAGGCTGAAAAAAACCCACAGCTTTACAGCTCCAGGTGACCTGCCCTGCCTTGCTTCAGCCTCCCCGTGCCACCTCCTACAAGGGGCCTTACAGACTGTTGCACTGCTGACGTCTGGGGCTCTGCACATCACCAGGCTCAGCTCACACTCCCCACAACCCATTTCCTGAGCGCCGGCACCTAGTCTCATCCCTTCAGTCAGCCACAGTGTGTTGTGGTCACCTCCTTTGGGGGACTGTAGAGGCCTTTCTGGGAAGGCAGTTGGGAGGCCACGGGGCTCACACATGGGGACATACAGAGACGGTTCTGTGTCCGGGTCACAGCAACATAGAGAGTTATTTAAGAGGAGTAAGTTATTTGGGGGATGAGGTAGTTCTTGTGATGCTCTACAACCTTCTGCCTCCCACCCATCCCAGTGGGTTAGATGTCACAGGGTTATAGAATAATTCTGTCCTGATTCTGTGATTCACGAGGGTTCAGGTCTCCCTCCTTTGTGCCTTATTCCTGCTGCGGGGACCCCCTTCAAATCCCTCCAGACCCAGGGGTGGAACCGCAGACACTTCTGCAATTTCCTGTTTCCCTCTGGATGGGGTCGGTGACATTCCCAGTCACAGTGCTGGGGAAGCTGGATCTAACCAAATGCACAATGATAACCCCTTCAAAAGCCTCAGAAAGCTGAAAGGTCTCTTCTGACTGGACCACCTTTCCTTGCTTTACCACTAGATGGGAGAGTGAGACTGGGCTAACACTGCTGCTCCCATCCCCATCCCAGTAGGAATTCTGAGGGGAGACCACAGGTCATCCTGAAATTGTCCTACCTCGGGAAGGGGGTGAGTAACCCCCAAACCACCTAGTTACTGCCAAACCCCAAAAGAGCATGGTTAAAGGGGATTCAGCTCTTGCCTGATGCTTTCCTCAAATGCTAATATCCCACTGGTATCCCCTCTGCCCTGGTGCCAGGGGGAACCACTTTCACAAAGCCTAGATCAATTCTTGGGGTGAGATACTTCCATTTCTTTTCACTTTCATCTGTCCTAGAGCAGAAGGAGGGGGTGAAAGCACTTGCAGTTCACTGCTCCCGCACACTCCAAATCCCTCTACCCAGGAAGCCAGGTGACCCCAGTAACTGCTTTGGGGGCGACTGCATTCTTACGCAGCAGCACTCCCAGTGATACCATCTTCCTACAAAGACTGAAAATGGGCTGGTGCAACGAGTGTACGTGCAGGGGAAGGATCGGTGCCCTGGTCTGAGCTGCCCTGGGGAGGGCACCTTGTTTGCTAGTGTCTCATCAAATTTCCTTTCACTGCAGCTCTTCCCACCTCCTAAAATGCTTCCCAAGGGTTGTTTTTTTCCTGGTACTGGATGTATTTGGGAATTACACAGCTGCAGAAGCACTTTCTCAACCGAATCAGATAGTTTTATTATTACAGAGTTTGGGGTTTTCAAAAATGAACATTTCTTCTTCCTTCCTGAGATTTCACTGGTAGGGGAAGAAATCTCATAGTAGGCAGACAGTCCCTCTGCCTGTGTGGCTATGACAGAATATGATGTAGTCGCTGTAACTTCGGGGTTTCTTTGCTTGTTGCTCAACTTTCCTAATTTGCAAGCCTTTTAGAGAAGTGACTCAAGTGATTTCTTCAGAGTTGGGCAGAGGGATGAAACAATTCAAATGACCTCCCTAACTGCAGAGCCCTTCTTGCCTCATTTGGGGTCTTCTGGCTTTGCATTCACAGAAAACATCTGTGGTAATCCTGTTAGAGAGAAGAGGAAAAGAAAGTTTGGTGGTTTTACTGGATATTACTGCTCCTGTTTTCCATAAGCAACAACACCCCACCCTGGGTGTGCAATGAGATCACTGAGTCATCAGCACAAAGCACCAAGTAGCTCATTCACCTCACCGAGGAAGACCCAAAACCCTCCATGAGGAACAGAGGACACCTCTTTCTTCAGCTGATAAGTACAGATTAAAAAGTGCTGCCTGGAAGCAATAATAAAGCAATAAATACATAAACAGACATTCCAGACCTGGCTGGTCCAGGGCACTTTTGCTTGTGTAAATGCATCTTCAGGCTGCTGGAGTGAGAGCCCAGGGTGGCAACAGCACACAGGAGAGTACAGGTGGGATCAAGTCAGGGTCAGGGCTGGGTTCACCCCATTCTGTTTGTGGGATGACAGTGAGAGCACCCACAGGTTGTCTCTAAGACAGTTATTCATGTGTCTGCTTCTTGCCAGGGACACTGTGGGAGAAATTACTGTCCTTGGCCAATGACCTCTTGCTCCCCAAGCTCCACAGGTGCCAAGCACCGGGGAAGCAAGCGGGGAAAACCAGTCTCAAGTACTCGAACATGTGCAGTGACTCCAGTCTGCTGTGCTACACTCGGAAGTCTTTATACCTCTTATCTCCTCATCCCTTATCTCCCTCTCACTATCACAGAAGAGAATTAAAAGCCAGAAAAAGTGTTAACTGGGGAGAGGAGCTACAAAGCAGCTGGTGGCATGGTGCACCCTTGAGAAGATGTAGGTCCAGAGGGATGAAGATACTACAGAGACTGACTACAGGAGATGCTGTGGCTTGTCACTGGCTTATAGCCTTCAGCACGTCAAATACAAAGTCAGGCCTCCTCCAGCAAGGAGAAGTTGAGCTGATTATGGTTGTCTTTAATTTTAACAAGAAAATGGCACGTGCAGTGTCATTCCAGATGAGAAAATAAGTCAGTGTCCTAGTTAATACTTTCCCTAAGCACTTCCAGTAGGTGAGGCTGAGCCTTGAGTTCCTGTTGTTGCAGGGACAGAGGGATGAGAGGTAAAAAAGATCTGAGTATGACCCAAGCTGTGATCTGTTCGACTTGTTTGAGGAGAGCTCAGCTACCTGTGGAACATCAGCCCTGACGAACAGCTGGGGCAAAGTCCAGCACAGCACGAGGGCACACATGGCATTTACTGCCACACATGGCAGCTCAAACAGCAATGTAGAGATGTTTAAAGTTTAAACATCGGTGCAGACACAAGAATGGAGCTGTGTTCTAGCAAAACTCAGCCTTGCTGGGAAATGCTGTGTCGCTGCAGGCTGCAGCTGGAGTAACTGGCTCACGACATCGTGGCATCCACGTGGACCCTTGTGATGGTGATTAAAAGCAGCTTAGTGAGTTTTGGAAGGGGGCAGAGGACTCTACCTCCTTCTCAGGGGCATTTTGAGCTCCCAGCTGAGCACAGAGAGGTCATGTGCTGGTGAAATGCATGGGATGTTCTCCCTGGGGCTGTGGTCTTTTTGGAGGGGCAAGAGGCAGCTGTGTGGTGCTAAGCAGAGAGTAAAAACTATTACGACAGTGAACATCACCCCGAGGACACTGGGGAAGCCCTGGACAGAGGGGTTTGTGCCACAGGGGATGGCTGATATTTGCTCTGATCCTAAGCTGCACGTGCAGCTCTGGCTTTGCAGATGTTGAGTCTCATCTCTCCTGTAGACATTGATCCTGCAAGATGACCAATGGGAGTGGATTGCCAAGGCCAAAAGCAGAGGGATCCATGCCTTCTCAGAGAGGACAACAGAATTAGCCATGTGATTTCTTCTCAGCATTTACAGGGACGGTATTTCGCCAAAGTTCAAAGTCTTTCTCTGCAGGAAGCATGTGATGGGCTCTGCAGTCACTCCATGGTTTTGATGCTATGAGCAATTAAAAAAATCAATTTCTGGAGCAATATTTTCTATGTTTGTAATCTCTGAACAAATTACAGGACTGGAAAATCAATAGCTATCTGGAAATCTTTCCAATACAGCTAACTAAGCATGCTACATATCATGCTGGAATACATTCCCCATCAACACATGATGCTCATGATCACCTCTCAGCTCCTACTGGGAGTGTCTCTACTTCATTACACTGCAATGGCCACAGCTACCCAACTCTGCAGAGAGGACTGAACAGAGCAAACCGCACAGAGTTCTGGAGCAACATTCCTGCCAGGATTTTAAACCAACAACAAAAAGAGTTGAAAGACTCAGTTCAACAGGAATCTTCAGAAAGATTATGAAATAAAGTCATTAAAAGTTCATGCCTCATTTGTAATGCTCATTTTTCATCAAGCTTTATTAAAAAAAAATAATTGTTGGCTGAAAAGAACCTTTCCTCAGTCTCCAAGCAAGAGAGGAGTGGTGTGAGATGGGTAGTTCAATTATGGTATGCTTCCAGACCCACGTAAAGAGGAAGGGTGTTGTTCCGATGAATCCAATCTCCTCTCACTGTAAAAACACTCTGAGTTGATCATGGCAGCTAGGATGGAGCCAAAGCCCAAACCCTTGTGCTAATGCTCTGCACTGCTTCCCATGCACCACAGGCGTTGCTGGGATCTTACTGATGTCACTGTGCCCTGCAGGAGCTCAGTGTGCCCTGCCTTGGTACAGTGAAGCCTGTGCTTCTGCTGAAGAGTGACTATTGCTGTTGGCCACTGTGCCAACACATAGCAAGTGGACAGGGAGCAACCCACAGCACAGGTGAATCTCCCCACTGCCGCTTGGCACATCAGAGTGATGAATTCAGAGCTGCCACCACATCACTAAATATTTGCTCTCATTTTATGATTTTCTCTGATTATTCTTCATAGTTTTTTCCCCCTCCCAGTGAATTGAGTGCAGGAAAAGAAGGATTGGGGTGCAGCTCTGCCCTCGTTCACTCCTCACGCCAAGGGATTCTTACAGCTGCACCCATAGCCACAGCTCTCCGAGGCGGTGATCCTTGTCCTGGAGCAGAACTTCAGGTCCAGCAACCCATGAAGGTAAGGTGCAGAGGGTGCCTTGTCCCAGCCCTTATCTCGGGAGACAAGCCACCTTGCAGAGTGCCTCCTAAATAAAAACTTAGCAGGTTAGTTATGATCAAAGAAATTAAATTTTGGAGCATGTAATTGATCTGAATCGTAACTGCTGTTATTATTAATTATTGTTTATGTTTCTGTAGGAATCTCACATCCAGCTCAGAACTCCTCTGAATGGTGCAGCACGTTGGCACAGAGAAAGGAGCCCCTTGAGCTGCTGCCAGCATGGCTGAGGGTCTCCTATGGTGTGACTCTGCTAATCTGGGCTGCATTCTGTCAGAAAGCAGCAGTTACAAAAACATTCACAAATATCATCATCATCACAGTCAAAATTTCCCTTTTAACTCCTAAAGATGAAATGAACTTGTTGCCAACTCAGAGGTGCTGGGTCTGGCCAGACTCTGTGGAAACATACCTACAGCTGCTGCACTCTGCTTCAGCACGTCTTCTCCTTGGGTGATGATGTATTTGGACTTTGCCATCGCTCTTCCCACTGTAATGTATTTCCTTCCAATAAAACTTGACTGGAGTGCAAGAAATCACTTCTGTTTCTGTCTTAGGAAAGAAAGGCTACAGTGTCTGCATCCCACCTAATGGAAAAGACCTGAGGAAAAAGAGCTCATATCCTCCAGAACTCTTTCAAAGAGGAGCTACAGGTCTGCATCTCTTTGAAAATTAATGTACCTGTATTTCTTTATCTTCTGCTCGAGGTGAGGGTGAAAGAAGGACAAGCAGCGAGGGATCACTGCCTCTTGTCACACTCCCCTGGCCACCAGCCACCAGCACCTCGGGGACATCCTGAACTAGAGGTCTAGAGGAGATTGTTGGGCTTTAGAGCCACCAGGGCATGTGTCACCCATGAATTTGTCTAATCTTTCCTCAAACACGTTACCCTCTGGCCTCTGCAACTGCAGAACAGCATTTTCCACTGTTCAATGAGTTGCTGTGTGAGAGTCATCTTTAAACCTCCTACCTCATCCTTTCACTTAGAGGATCCTTAGCTCTTGCAACAATAAACGTAGCTGGCAGTGCTGGATGGGAGGGATTCTGATGCTTCAGTCCACTAAACCAGCGGAGTCTTACGGAGGCAAGACCACACAAAGTCTGATACAAATCCCAGGGGGGATTTTCAGAAGGGCATTTCCCACTGCAAGCTAGCATCAGCCTCTGCTCCTAAAAACTCCCAACTTTGTTTGTGATTTATCATACGTTTCTGGCTCAAATTAAAGTTACAATAAAGCTCCAAAATAATCTCCTCCAGGAAAAAATCCAGCGCTGTACTTCATTCCTAGAGATGAGTTGCTTTTTCTGCAACAGCAGATGTGAATCCTGGGGGTATCTGTAACAGAGGTATTAGGAAATGATCAGTCAAGCACCAGAAATCTGTAAGATATGTGATGTCTTTAGATAAATTGTTCATTGCTGCGTTAACATAACCTCATAAATACATGCATACTTAGCGATATTAAAAATGGAAATCTTCTTCCCTTGTCAGTGCTCTGGGTCTTGGAAAAATGAGGATGGTTTAATTTGATGGGCATTAATTTGATGGGTCTATATCTGCACAGATTTAACCCCAAAGTGTGTAATGATCAGCTCAAGTCCACAGGACTGGACTTGAAGAATCATCCTTCAACAGCCGCTGGTGACAGAGTGATTCCAGCTCCAGCAGTGCCTCCAGCCAACGAACTTCCCTTTCGTGGCAGTACTCGTGCGTTCCTTAGTGGGACTGTTAATGATTTATGGAGCTTTATTAAAGAAAGCAGCCTGGAGCTCCTGACACTCCCAAAGCTTCTGACAGAGGTTCAACACATCATAAATTCATCCTGGTGTGAAATACTGAATGAAAATCATCACAGGTGTATCTGCAAGTGCTAACATGACTCAGAAAATCAGGGGTTTGATCAAGTTAAAGGGCTCAGAGCTTCCCAAAACTGTATAATAACAATAATATTATTATGTTTGTGATAATCTTATTAATGTGATTACCAGTCTCCTTTGTCATTGTTTATTGCCACCCCAGCCCTCATCATTTTCAATACTAACGATGGATGGGGGAGAGATAGCCCCATCCTTTCAGAACCAACACTTGAGCCCACCACCAAGTTTCAGCCAAGCAAAAATCTCAAAAACTTTACATGAAGAAAAGCCACCAGCAGTGTCTGCTACAAGAGCCCCATATTCAGCCTGGCTGAGTTCAACAGGCAAGGAAGTGAAAGGAAATGATTCTAAGATGAGATAGTGTGGCTCACAGCAAGATAATTATGATGATTATGGTGTTCCCTCAGGCAAATACTTCACTAACCCTTCTGCAATGCATCTTTCCCTTTGCTCCTGTTGCATCCTTTCCCTTTTGCAAATTTGCAGAGCCAGGAAACACCAGAGGAAGAATGACCTGGGTTTATGGCAAGCACCCAGCACCCTCACTCAAGTCATTGCTACCCTGCCCATGCTCCCATCTGTGCTGACCCAGGCTCTGCCCAAGCCTTGCCCATCCTTGCCACCCCTGCTCCCCCAGCTTTCCTTGCATCATACAGGCTCCATATGGCTTTGGAAAACCTATTCCACCTTCTTCCATTCTATAAAATAGCTACATAGATCCTCCAGATGAGCCCAGACCTGGAAGACAATGGATTCAGGAGGAACCTTCTGCCACTCACAAGACAAGATGTGCCCTGGTTCACGTGGGCTGAGCCCCAGGGGCTTTAAAACTGAGTTTAAAGCAATCCTGCCCCGGGACAGGCTCCTTTTCATTTACAGGCAAATCAGCAGAGATAGTGGGACTGATCTGCCATGCACTGCTCAGCATCTTTTACAGATTTTTGTAGGACAGAGTTTTCACCCAGGTGACCTCTGTCCTTCCTGTCACCACTTCCTTGGACATGTTTTTATAGTTACTATTGGCTCATGCAAATGCACAGGACAAGCCCCATATCTTTACATCTCCCTCATCCAAGAAATAGCACATTTTGAGATACTGTACCAAATAACCCACCAAAACTTAAGTGAAAAGACTACTCTGCAGTTCTGAGGACAATCTCACCAAAGGTCTAGCCAAACAGAAGTGGAAAAGCGAGCTGAGCTGAGCTAAGAAGCAGAGATGCATCACCCTGAAGCTGGAGCCAGAGAAGGCAGCTTGGCATGGCTGAACAGGAAATATTGGGGGTTTCCCCAGCTCAGATGTTTTTGATGCATCATGTCACCTTTGCACATCTCTTGTCCTTTCCACCCTGTTTATTTAAAACATAAACAGCTTGAAGCAGAGCCTTACTCATCAGTGACTGCACAGCACCAGCCAAAACTGAGTCCTCACTTGAGTATACCAGGAATGATTCATATGTCACACACTGACATTAGTGTGTCTGTGGAGCAAAAGTTTCCTGGTTTTCTGTCCACAGCATGTTGCAACCAGCAGACTCTCTCACATTTAATTCTACATTAAAGGTTTATTCAGCAGCTCCCAGTTTAGCCCAGTCAATTAAACCCGCAGGAAGCCCACCTACATTCAGCTCTGAGGGGCACAGCAAGCATGGGACAGAAAGGCAGAACCTTCCAGCTCCATCCTGGAGCCATCACTCCAGTGGATGATGGGGTGGTAGCAATGCAAGTGGCACATTGCCACAGCCTCGGGAAAGCCCAATTAGTGGCATCTGTTGCTCCTGTGCCTGCTCTCAGCCACTTGTGGGCCCCTCAGCTCCAGCTGCTCTTGTGTGAAAGGTCCAGTACTGCTACCTCTGCATGGTGCAGAGGGCTCAGCACTGAGGCTGGAAGTGTCTTTGCCCCTCCTCAGCACCTTGTGCAGCATTAGTTGGGGTTCTCCATTACCCAGGTTATCTTGTGCACTGTGGATAATGGAGAAGTGATTGCACTTTAAAGAGCTGAACATACAGTGCCTGAATTATTTATCCTGGAACATGCAGAAACAGGCCAAATTCCCAAGCGATGTGAAGCAGCTCTTAGAAGCAAAGCAAAGGGATCTGCCAGAGCTACTCAGGTAGGTGTGCAAGAGCTTGCACAGTTAGAACCTCACACACACATCCCATCAGCAGAGATCCTTCCTCCCCAGGTGATTTATGGGGCTGCAGAGAGCTCAGGTGTTGGTGCTGGTCCAGAGCCTCATCTGTATAACAGCACCAGGGCCCCATCTGCCCCTATAAACCAACCACTGTGACAGCAAGTCCTGCAACAGCAGAGAATAAAAAGGGCCCATAAAAATGTGTTCATGCAAATCAAAGGGGGTTGGGGTGTCCACACAGTTTGTCTGTGCTCTGAGGGAGCTGCAGCTCCCCTGCAGCAGCCCGGCAGCTGGCCCATGGCACCTGGCACCCCATAGCACCAATAAAGATAGGGAAGCGATAGCGCTGTTTGTGCCCCACACGAAGTCCTGCCCGGAAAGCTGCTCCCCTGGTCTTTAAACCCTTTCTACTCAAGCTCAGCTATTGTAGTAGCTGCAGGGACAAGCTCAGTTCCTGCCATTGCTCTGTACAGCCACAGCCACGGATGTGTCTCCTTCCAGCACAGTGGGTCGATGTATCCCAGAATTTCCGCAGGAGCATCCCGAGGTTGCAGCGAGAGTCTGGCTGTGATACCCAGGAATAGGGTGGGGGGGGATCCGAGCCCTGCCTGAGGACTGCGAAGCTGCAGACTGCCCTCGCCTCACCCTGCTTCTGCTCCCCCACCCCTCTCTTCATCCTCCCTTTGCTGGCCCTCTCCCCATTTCCTCTTCCCACCCCAACACAGCATCCTTCCCTAGGCTTCCCTCATCCCTCTCCCCCCGCACGCCCCGCTGTACCCCGCTTTCGCTTTAGCCCTTCGTGCCCCGCCATTGGCCACCTCTCGGCATGTACCCGCCTCCGATTTGACGCAGTGCCCGTCAGTTAGGGTCGAAGTCCCGCCCCCCACGGGTTGTGTTCTGACGCGCGGAGGTGGTAGCACGGAGGCAGTGGCGGTGCGCGGATACAGGCGGCAGGTAGTGCGGGCGCGGGAGGGATGAAGGGGATGGATGGGATAGCGGAAGCGAGGGGAATGCCCAGCCGAGGACCCCAACTTCCTTCCCTTCCCGTTAGGATCCACCGGGCGGTACCGCACGTGTGTGCGGGAGCGGCACGGCGAGCCCCGGCGAGGCGGAGATGGGCGCGCTCCGCACGGGGATGAAAATCTTGGAGGTGCGGAGATGAGGGCTTGGGACCGGGGGAAGCGGTTAGCTCGAGCCCCGCCCGTGCGGGCTGTTGTGTGGCCTCGAGGGACTGATGGCGAGAGCTGGGGGTCCGCGCTGGGAAACGGCCGTTTCGGGTCAGAGGCGGAGGGAAGAGTCACCGAAACAGCCCAGCTCGTTCAGGTTTTCTGTTGGTGAGCGGTCCCCGGGAATGCTTCAAACCCGCCGTTCGTCAGACCTTGTCGCAAATTCGTTACAACTCGTTCGCCGCCGTTAGATTTGGGTTTTTCTGCGTTTTTCAAGCCTTTGCCTTTCTAAGGGAATGAAATGGATGCAGGAAAAAGGCAGAGTGTAAGGAAAGAGTGAGAAGAGGCTGGGCAACGTAAGTCTTACAACAGGTGAAACTGAACCGAGCCCTTGTTCAAGAGGGTAGTAACCGAAGTTAGAGAAGGAAGGAGCGACAGCAGCGTGTTGAGCTGAGGCCAGTTAGCTGAGCCACAGAGTGAGTTGAGCCACGAGCCACGATCAGAGTGAACTGAGCCCGAATGAGAGTAAGTTGAGCTACAATCAGAGTGAGTTGAGCCGTAATGGGAGCATTTTCACTGTCTGACCTATATTACTTCGGCTGACCTGTTCGTTCAGGCCATAGGAGTCAAACCCTTTATTATCACTGAAATGTGATTTTCAGTTGTGGGAGCTCAGAAGGCACAAGCAGGCATTCATCGCATGAGTTTTTGTTTTTATTACTGTTTTATGGGTTATTCGGTTTTACCAGGCAATGTGCTACAAACGTTTCTTTCGGGGCTCCTACTTTATCTAGTGCCGTTTGGTGGTTAAATCATACGTTAACATCACAGGGTTTGTGGAGGAAGAAACACAAAGCAGATCTTCAGAGAGTTATGCCTTGAGCTGCTGTAAACATGAGAAAAAGGATGAAACAGTGGGCAGAAAGGGGTGAGTCAAACAATGAAAAGAGGAAAAGTAGCTATTTATATGCAAAGAGACGTAGCCTGCAGGCTACCAAAACTGATGGGAAACTGGCCGGCTGCAAGAGCCAGACCACAGCACCTGCCGCCACTGGGCTGACACCGTGCAGGGTGTGTGAGGAGAGCTGTTGAGGCTGACAGCATCATCTCAAGCCCTGTGAAATGGTCCTTACACTGATTTGCCTTAATTTGTCTGGCACCTGTGGCTCCAGTCCACAGAATGACAGCAATATTAAGCTCTGTCCTGGGGCGACAGTGAAATATCAAGTGGCATTTCCTGTGAGGGTTGGATATTCTTGGCCAGCCAAACCAGGAACTACCTGAGCAAGTGCTTCTTAGAAATCTTTAGAGAGATTAGAGGTTTACAGGCATGGGGCAAGATGGGCTCAGCCACTAACAAAAGAAACATCCACCAGTTTAGGGACATGAGCATCCAGTGGCTCAGTGCCTCATGATTTCTGATTGCAGATGCCTGGAGGCAGTTTTAATCTTTTTTTGGTTTGTCTTTATAGAGTGGAACATGCTGGGCAAGATCCTGCACTCAAACTTGGCTCTTTACGCCCTGCACTAGCACAGTACGAGGATCCTGACTGTGCTTCATGCCATTTGTTTTGTTCAGTCCACCCCGAAAAGCATCCCTGTGCACTCGTTTTGCTCTGCTGTAACAAGCCAAGAAACTTGTCTTTGCCTCTGGGCTTGGTCACAACCTGCAGGTGAAGGTGCTCACATGCCGAGTTGCCAAATATTCCACTTTACTATTTGGGTTCCTTGTGTTCCTCACCTGATTTCTTGAGCTGCTGCCTGTAAGTTGATTATTCAGAGCTTGGGACATTTGCATCTTGCAGAATCCCATTAATGTAGCAGGGAATGGTGGAAAGGCTTTGCAAGACTGCAATCACTTAGTAGAGCTGCCAGCTTGTTGTTGCTGGGGGGTCAGTTTGATGGTGGGTGAGGTTTCAGCATTCAAGGGAAAGGTTCCCCCTTTGGATTCCAATGTTTAACTCAGTGTGTCCAAGCAACGTGTGGGATCTGTTACCCAGTGACAGGATGTGTGAGTTGTAGGGTGCCCTGAAATGCATTGACTTAATTTCAACCGTCAGTGTGAGTGTGTTGTGCTTCCCTAGTATGGTCTTCTGGAGAGTCAGAATTTGGGAGCACTCATAGCCCAGATGACCTCCACAGGTAGGATCAAGGGCTTTGCGTGCTGGGTCTGTGGCAGCACAACTCTCCCTTGTGTTTCGGTAGGCTCCCCACCTTCCCTGGACCTCTCCAGTTTTGGCATCTCTAGACACAAGAGGTGTTCATATCCCTCAGCCTCTCCTTTCCCTTTTCAAAACTGAGTTATTGCTAGACCTCTCCACACGACATAGTCAGTTTAGTTCCCTTTTGGCCTTGAGCAGCCTTACAGCATGTGAGTGGTGATGCTGAACTGGAGGGTTTGAGAACAAAAAGTTTCTGCAAACACTTCCCGGGAAAAATACTCTTAGAGAAGTCAAGGACTTGATCTGGTTTAAGAATTCCGGACAAAAGCATCCATCCTACGTTGGTAGCTGGGATGAGTGATTGTAGACAAGTATTTAGACAGAGCCACTAACTTTAATAGAGTCTGCACCAGACCTCTTCTTGGTACAGTGGAGATCATGAGACAAGGCAGGGAAGTGTTAAATATTAACGGGGTAGTGTTGTTTTAACCTTAAACCTCTCTTCAGGCTGAAGTACCCCTGAATCTGGGGTACTAGTGTGTTGCTGTCATTCCACTTCTAGACTGTAAATGAGCTTGACCAATAGGAATGTGGTGGCAGTGGGAAATCCTCTGTTTATTGTTGTTCACTTCATTCAGCAAAGGGCTGAGCTTTTCCAGCAGTTTTGGGAATTCTTGGAGCTATGGAGACACTCATCCCATTCCTTCCCTTGTGCTGTTCCACTGACCTGTGTATAGGACCTCTAAAGGAAAACTTGATTGCCGTTGTTAATGGATTAAGTATATCATAGTGTAGTGTTAGTTACCTTCACTCATTTGAATACTCAGAGCTTGTCTTGGTTGCCTCAAGAATGAAACTGAGATGCTGAAAAGTTTTGTTTCACCATCAAATGGTGGTGTGAAGGAGATAGGGACCCATCATGATGGGAAAGCAAGGCCAAAAGCTTTTTTCTCCCCCAAATACTTTGACTTTGCAATGTTTTGACTGAAAAAAAAAAACAAGAAAAAGTACTTGTTGGCATTTTCATAGATTTCTCAGTTTGGGTGCTTTGGGTTTGCTGTGAGAGAGGAGTTTATTCTTCTAGATGGCGTTTAGATAACAAAAAAGCACATTTAGATTCTAAAGTTGTGATAAGTTGTCCCAACCCATGACATAGATCTAAAAAGTCCCCAAAACATCCTTGGAAAACTACCTCAACTTTTTTACGTTTAGCAAACTCCAGATCAAACAGACCTGAAAACTGAATTTGAGATTTCTTTTGCTTTAAAAGCCCTACAGGAAGCAGAAGCTCTTTGGCCTGGCTGCAGATTACAGCGATTGCAAGGAAGGCTGTTCTACCTCACAAGAGATGGAAGGGCTTGCTGATGCTTTCTCTCCGTGACCGCTCTGATCTTGTACCCTTCAGCGTAATCGAAGACAGGGCAGATGCCATGGAGCTTAAAGTTAGCATATTAATTCCGCTCAAAAAAGGGATTTCCATGTAGCTCTTTCAAAGCAACTTTTCAGTCTTTATACTGCTGGGGCAGATTCAGTCTCATGGAGAATGTAGATCCTTTGAGCCAGATGTGGGTCTTGGCTAGAACTGAATCAACCTTTTCTGGAGCCATGCTGTAATCCTGATCAACCTGTGATCCCTTCAGTGTTGCGTATTTTTATCTTTTTTGAGGAAAGGGTATTCTAGGATGCTGGAGAAATTCCAAGGAGTGAGGAACAGGTATCCAGCTCATGGTACACCCATTACCTGTCTCAAATCCCCTTGTTTCAAAAGAATTGTTTATAATACTGCCTTTTTTTCAAGAGGTAATCGAAAGGATTCCTTGCTCAGCACCACAAACCAGCCAATTTTTGCTCCCTTGAATGACCTCTAACTTTCTGTGAGTGATCTGTGCCAGGGGAAGATTAGGCTGGATGTTAGGAAGCCGTTCCTCATAGATGAGGTGATCAGACACTGGAATGGACTGCTCAGGGCAGTGGTGGAGTCTCCACCTCTGGAGGTGTTTCACAACAGCCTGGCTGTGGCCCTTAGTGCCCTGGTCTGGCCCCTGAGGTGATGTTAGGTTCTGGGCAGGGATGGATGAGCTTAGAGGCCTTTTCCAGCCTCAATAATTCTGTGATCTTGGGAGCCCTACCCAGGTGCCTTGTGTGAGCCAATCCTCATGCCCAAGATTGAGCAGCCACATCAGGATCAGGCCTATAGTTTCTCAAGGCATGCTGATAAAAAAATCAGTCCTACACCAAGTCAGAAGTTCTACAGCTCCATGAGCCTGTGCACTGATCTTGTCCAAACTCCCCCATGCCATCTCAGATTTACATTGAAAGGGTTAATAGTGCCATCTGGCTTTGTGCTAGATCAAGTATTGTTTGTGTTGTGGAGTGTAGAGTAAGCTTGGGGTGATGTGCTTGGCTAATCCCATAGAAATTTGATTGTGTGCCTGTTCCTACTCCAGATCCTATCTGCAGTAATGAGTCATTTAGGAACAAATTAATAATTGTGGAGATGTGGTTTAAGGGCTGTAGATAATCTGGTTGTGATGATCTCCTTGAGGTGGCAACAGTGAGACAACAGGATGACCAATTCAAATGAGACCCTTGATTCTATGAAACAACTAATTATGAAAGAGAAATCCCAGTCTTGACGCTGAATGATGTTTGAGTGTCACCCAAGAGATACAAGTTGGGGTTATGCCAACTTCAGAGATGTTAATCTGAGGTTAACCAGAACCTGAATGGCTGCAGTGGTGCTGTGCTGCGCAAACAGCTCGTTCCGAGCACGGAGTTCATCTGAGTGCGGGCTGGGAGGCCGTGCTGTTCTCGTGCTTGGCAGGAATCTCAAGACCAATACCTAAGAGGATTAGAGAGCATCGCTGAGTGTTAAACAAGATCCAGGCTAAGCGGTGTGCACCATTGAGTTTGTGCTCCGGGGGCTGCTCAGTGAAGCTGCTACCCGCTGATGCAGAAAAAAAACTTGGCTTGTGTGGGAAATGCTCTTCCCTCAGCTGAATCTTCCTGTAGTTTGTGTCTCTCTCGTATTCTGCTTGACACTGTCTTTCCACCCTCTGATCATCTCATGGACTCTTGTGCTCACTTGGAGTGCTGATGGTTGCGGGGCATGCTGATGATCAGCCAGTTTCTTTTTCGGTGATGCATTTAGCTCTTCTAATGTGCTCCCTTTGGCTTTGTGTTGTCTGGTTTGACAGAGGACTGGGTGGGCATGCAGCCAACCAGCGTAAGGTTGGGCTGGAGAACTTGTCATAAACAGGTCAAGCTAATGGCTGGCATTGACTGGTAGAGCACGATGAGATTGTGGTGGGTGATTTTCCCCAGAAAATCCACTTACTGTGGAAAAGAAAGTCTGGACAGCAATTTTGGCTTAGTTAACAGTGAAGGATTAAGTTATTTGGATGTAGACCTTAAACTGCCTTTGTCCCCAGTGTGTAAAAGAGACAACATGGAGGCTGTGCCCTATGCCAGGTTTCTCCCTTAGCAGCACTGTGTAACACCCCGGCATCTCACACGGATTTCTTCCCCTGCTGCACAAGACATCAGGGATTGAGTGGTTGGCAGAAGAAAGGAGGGTAGTGGTCCGAGTCAGGATATAAATAGTTCTGGCTCCAAGCATGGTTGGGTTTCTGCGCAAGGCTCGGGCCAAAAATAGATTCCCGATTCCCTGCAAGAGGAGGATAGCTTGGTGTAATGCATGGATTGATCGTTCAGTGGGTTACAAAAGCCACGCGAGGGGGGTACCTCAAAGAAAAGGCTGTTACCCAGTAGCAGTGTGAGGGAAAAGCCTGTGGAAAGGCTGTGCTGCTCCAGCAGGGGCTGTTGCCCACTGTTCATGAGGAAGATGCTGCAATCCACCTCCGTATTAACCATCTACAAGGGAAGAGCCTGCTGTTATCAATGATAAATCCATCTTCTGGTGAAGATGAAGATGAATCTTCACGCTGGTACTGCAGTAACACTATCAGTTACTCTGGTTTTCCCTTTTTCTGTTTTTACCTTCAAACTGATGAAACCAGGAGGATGAAGAGGAGTTCCTGTAAGCCGTAGTAGATGTCGTCATAATTCTATTCTGTTTGCCCTCTACTCAGCATCTGTGTTGTGTAACACAGGATATTGCTTTTTTTTTGGCGTTTATTGCTTCTATCTTTAGAAGCAGCCAGAGTCCTGTCACACATTCATAAATTTGGGGTTTGTCCATTCTGTTTCATTTCTTGTATCATGACAGATTTGCCCAAATCTGCATCTTCTGCATGGAAACAAAGGAATAACTATTGGAACTAACAGTATTTGCCATCCCTGGATGTTTTGAAAAGTCATGTAGATCTGGAGCTTAGGACAGAGCTTAGTGGTGGCCTTGGGACAGTTTGGTTCATGGTTGGGCTTGATCTTAAAGATCTTTTTCAACTTAAATGATTCTGAGTTTATGAACACTGGGAAGATGTGACTAGCAGCTCATGCAGAAATATATCCTGAATATTGAACATCCTTAAGAATCCAAACGATGGAAAGTGGTGCTAGGCTGTGGGCAGGGCAAGGCACTGGGAATATGCTGGTGGTGTAACTGTGTTGGAAAAGCCACAGAGGCACCCAGCTCCATGGGAGTGGTGGTGGTTGGAGAGCAGCATGAAAACTTTCTCATTGCTGATCAACCTCATGGGTAGAAAAAAGATACTAAAGCAAGAGTGACGTGAGGAAGGGGGAATTGGGAATTTTTGCATAAAAGGACCTTTTGTGTGGCTAATCTTTGCAATGATAAAATACAGTGTCCCAGTTAAACCTGCTCTGTGCATTGGCACTGTGAGTTTTTAAGGATGGTCCAAGGCAGCTGCAGCCAATTGTGTTTGCACAGATAAGTTGGAACAAATAAGTAAGCTCAGAAAATCTGGCTAGATTTATCTTCAAAGCATTTTTGAGCAGCTAACTGAAAATTATCCAAGCCACCTTCCTGATTTCTTGCATATTGTTGGCATTAATTTGCCGGTGACTGGAAAGTGCTTGGAAAACTGTGATACTGTCTCTGTGGTAACAGGTTGGACT